>JAVLUZ010000275.1:804214-987107 GCA_036768485.1 Mermis nigrescens
TTAAACACATATAGGGGAAGCATTTAAAGAGCTGAAAAAGAATAAAACGACTAAATTTTCTCATCAGAACCTTATTTTCCCATCTTGAGTCTTTGTGATATCACTGTGAATAGGCCACAAAATGTATATTTCATACTACTCTATAACTCCTCTTCGAAATAAACCAATAAAAACGATGTAACTGAAGCCAAAACGAGGTTAGACAAAGTTTTGGACACATGGATACGGTAGAACAGAAAAAATGCCATGAAAGTGATTTATTATGCCTCTGGCGTGGGACACGGTAAACGGAGGGTTAAACGCATCTAAAAATACACTGGATTATCTAATTTTTCAGTCGTACACAAACGGATACTCATAAAATCGAAAAGGACAATATGATATTTTGTAGCTTGTAGAACCTGCTTTCTGAATATAATTTATTTTAAAATCGATTTAATTGGAATAATTTATAAGTTGCGGGCGCCCAAACAGCAGCGCCAAAACGTCGTAGTCCCCATTTAATCAGTGCTGGGACATACTGCAGTCAGTGCGCTAAACAAAAAGTTCTCGGTTGGGATCAAACCCAATTAGCTTCGACGACAAGCAGACGTTTTACTACTGGGCTATACGGGAGTTCACAACGTTTCTCAACATCTTAGTCTATCGTGTTTAAAGGCAAACTCAGGATAAGCTGAATTGGAGATTTTTATATGTAAGTTGTTTGATCTGTTAGAAGACAAGAATAAATTATGGGGAAAAAGTAAAATCGGAAATGGAAACGGAAACGATAGGTAAAATCCGGAAACGGAAACAATGGGTAGAAGCCGGAAACCGAAACTACCAAAGCGCTGGGACCGGGGTTCTTCAAGTATGTACATATAGGCCACATCAGGGTCAACAGTACACCCCAACCCCGTTTCTGGCAAAATTTTACACATGGAAGGGGGGTTCAGGGGCTCAGAAATGGGGTACAATATGATTCATATACATATGTAGCTGACCCCGGTTTAGTCGGGGTTTTTCCGCCCTGGGGCACTCCAAAGTGCCAGAATCGGGGTTCCACAAGTAGGGCACCAGGGTCAACACCTCCACCACGTATACTTTAGAAGTTTACCCATAGAAGGGGATTTTAGGGGCTCGGAAACGGTTACCCAATCATTCTTATGTATAGCTGACCCCAGTTCCGTTGGGGGGGGGGTTTCTGCGCCCTGGTGGCAGAACAAAGGGCTAGAACCGGGGTTCCTCAAGTAGGACCTCTCGGGGTCACCACCCTTAAACCCATTTCCTGCAACACTCTTAACCGCGTTTCCTGCAAAATTTCTCTCACTGAATAGGGGTTTAGGGGCTCGGAGACTGGGTACCCCATTATTGATATGTATAGCTGACCCCGGTTCCGTCGGGAGTTTCTCCCCACCCCTGGGGCACTCCAAAGTGCCGCAACCGGGGTTCCCCAATCAGGGCACATTAGGGTCAACACCCCTAAACCCGTTTCCGGCACTTTGGACTGCTCCCAGGGCGGAGAAACCCCAATGGAACCGGGGTCAACTACATATATATGAATAGTGGGGTACCCCGTTTTTGAGCCTCTAAACAACCCTTCAGTGAAAGAAATATTGCCTGAAACGGGGTTAGGGGAGTTGACGCTGATGTGCCCTACTTGGGGAACCCCGGTTACGGCACTTTGGACTACCCCCAGGGCGCAGAAACCCCAGTCGGAACTGGAGTCCGCTACAAAGAAGAATCATGGGTTACCCTGTTTCCGAGCCCCTAAACCCCCTTTCAGTCAGCGAAATTGTGTTGGAAAAGGGGTTGGGGGTGTTGACGCTGATGTGCCTCACTTGCTGAACCTCGGTTCTGGCACTTTTGAGTGCCCCCAGGGCGGAGAAACACCCAACGGAACTGGGGTCAGCTACATTTGTGAATAATGGAGTACCCCGTTTCCGAGCTTCTAGACCCACCTTCCATGTGTCAAATTTTGCCGGAAACGGGGTTAGGGGTTTTGGCCCAGATGTGCCCTACCTGGGAATCCCCAATTCTGGCGCTTTGTTTCCGTTTCCATTTCCATTTCCAGATTTTACATATCATTTGCGTTTCCGTTACCGGGTTTTACCCACACCCTAAATTATGTCGCAAAAATGCTATTGAAAAACCCTTCCTTGCTTTATAGCTACAGTGAGATTTAGCGACCTAGAG
The DNA here is from genome assembly GCA_036768485.1 of Mermis nigrescens. Taxonomy (NCBI): domain Eukaryota; kingdom Metazoa; phylum Nematoda; class Enoplea; order Mermithida; family Mermithidae; genus Mermis; species Mermis nigrescens. Next base: position 806,390 of record JAVLUZ010000275.1, read on the forward strand.
TACATGAGAAAGAAGGGATTACCGTAGCCTCCGAAAACATTACTGAAAAAGCTCTCGGATAAATGAAACAGACTATAGATTAAGGCGGGTGCTAGTAGTAGTACTCTCGCTAAGATCAGCTTCATTCCCGCTTACTGAGGTCGATATGCAGGCATTAGTTTTTGCCACACGCCGTAGGGTTTAAACAATCGGTTTTTTTTATTTTCACATATCACAGTGAAACTTGATCGCGCCTAAATGTATTTCATGTCAAACTTGCATTTTGGATTACATGCTAACTCATGTCCATACTTTATCTTTTTTAGCAAGATGGATTTCTATCGAAAAGATAAAAATAAACATAGCCTATGATTTTTCCAAAAGATAAAGATAAAGATAAAATAAAGAAATCGTCAAGATAAAGATTCTTTATCTTTATCTTGCTGAAAAGATAAATATAAAGATATATTTTACAACACTAAATGGTAGCAATGTCAAGCGACCATATAACATCACCGACCGTCCCATGACCGAACAAAGTTAAAATTTTGTAATATAAAATTGATAAGTGCGCCAACCAGATTTTTGAAATTTTCTTTGGCCAACCATATTACAGCATGGACCACTAGCTAACCAGACTTACATACTTAAGTTTTTGCAACAGAAAAGTGATGACTAGTAGGAATAGAGCTAAGCCGACCAGCTTTTTGAAACTCTGTTTTGCCGACCATACCACATCATCGACCGCTACATCTGACTACCGGACTTGAATTTTATGATAGGAAATTAATGACTAATAGGAATAAGTTTGAGCCAACCAGATTTTCGAAATTTTGTTTGGCTGAACATTACACAGCACTAACGTTACCATCTGGCCGACCAGACATAATCTTATATGATAGAAAATCGATGACTAGTAGAAATAACATAGGACCAGATTCTAGGAACTTTGTTTGACCGAACATACCACAGCACCGACTATTCCATCTGGTCGACCAGACTTATGTTCCTGTGATAGAAAATTAATGAGCAGTAATTTTCTGTATTGTGTTTCCCAAAAGGTAGAGGTGTTGTTCACGGACAAACACATTAAGGGTGTTCGGGTAATTAAACCTTTGAGAGTTAAAGAAGTGTAAATTTTCAGAAAAAATGGAGCCATGGAAGGATGAAAATCAGAAATTATTTCCAGTGCTAGATTTACCTACATAACTCTGGATTAGCAAAGGGTTTTCAATATTTTAGCATTTGTCCTAGCTTTTAAAATCATTTTAGCTCAAAAAGCGCAGATTGACCCTTCCTATAGATAAAGAGCAGAGTGAGTATGACTCTAGTGGCCCGACTGAAATGAATAGAGGGACCTTTTGAACAATATTCCCGCCACCGTTTTTTAACCGATCCATAATAGCTGCAGTAAAGTCAATAAAGGTTGTTTACATTCATACCTGAAATTTGATTACTGTATCTTTATTTCGTCTTTCAAAAAACGGTGGCGGGGAAATTGTTAAAAAGGTCCCAATAGAGCACGGTAAAAATAACATTTTATGTGGAACGCGACAAAACTTAGTCCGAAAAGAAACAAAAATTAAATTCATCGTCAAGCACGCATTTACTCGTAGCTGATCAGAAATAAGTTAGTCTAATGTTCTCTTGCTTAAAATACACCTTCGATAGTATAGCGATTCAGCAAAGCTAGGAACTTTAGATTTTCTCGCACAAGTAACATCAGATAGATGGAAGTGAAGCCTCATCATTCAAATTGTTTACCAATGTATGGTCGTCATGTAGCATCACGATGTTTAACAGCAATATTATATTATCTCTAAAAGAATAATAGCTTATGGATAAATGCTGTTTTTATAATGCAAATGATCAGCTGATTACTTTCCTGAAACATTCTTATGGTTAGGAAGAACAAGAACCAGCTCACCAATGAAATCCAAAATATTGCCGAATAAAACAATTTTGCTCAAAATAGCGATTCCTAGCGTTTTCCTACTACAGTTATAGAATTTCTGAAAAAATTCTCAATATACTAACTTTCTTCCAAAATTTGGCTCAAAAATAAACTTCCAGACTGAAAAAATCTTTAACAAAGAATTTGTATCTTGAATGAACAAAATTCATCGCCTACTACAAACTCTGGGTTTACCCCTCTCCTTCGCAAAAAAATTTTTCATCCAGCAGTATTTTTAGTTCTCAAAAACTTGTTTTAAATGACTTGTTAAACGTTTTTAGCGATCATTTAGTTCAAAAGTGCCAATTTTTTTGGCGTATTGCACTAAATAGTAAACTTTGATCAAATTTCATCGAACTGTATTGAATTTTTTTGATAATTTATTATCTTTAAATTTTCCAGTAAGAAACAACGTTGTCAGGAACATTAAAACGTTTTTGACATGGTCACTTTAGAAACATAATTAGGTTAATCCCTGCATAATTCCCATCCTGTGCCATATTCTTTATATTACGCTTTTTTCGCATATAAAAATTATTTTCAGCAAAAATATCTAATAAATGTATTTGCAAATTCATAGAAAATTTGAGTCAGTACGGCCGAGCTGGTACTTATGAGTGCCTCTGATCACTCATAAAGTTAAACATCAGATTGGGCCAACGTAAGTGCTTACTTTATTGCAACGGTCCGAAATTAAGCACAAATTTAAGTATGCGCTTAAAAGCATTTGCGTAGGATAAGCAGCATCTCCAATTTTATTGCAACTGTCTGAGCAACAGGCTGTTGCTTAAGCTCTCTTCAGGTACTTGGCTGTTCATCAACATCTTATAGGTATTCCGTAGTATGTCTTCACCTGTCAAAAAAATGTATCCACCTACCTGTTGCATATCTCCACCTCGCATATTTTCATTTTCTTATTTTATTTCCAATTTCATTTTTGACAAAATAACATCTAATCGACAAAACTTTATTTAATATTTTTTTCTCTTTCATTAACTGTCAAGGGGTACAATACATTTCAGTACACCACTTGACATAAAATGAAATGAAAGGAAACAAAAAAATTATCAACCACAAAAACTTTTATCAATAAAATCACATTCTGTCAAAAGGCAGAATGTCCTAAAATCGAAAAAATTCAAGTAATGCGAGGTGGAGACATGCTATTGGTAGGTGGATTCATTTTTTGAAAGGTGGAGGAATTCTACAGGAATATCCATCTTATATCAGGTATATATTGTGGAAGTGTGTTTGTTTGTCCAGGGTTGGTTCCGGCCCTATATCCCTTGGTGGGCTGACGTTCTGGCCTGAGCTCGGCCTACCGGCTGGGGGTGTAGTAGCAAAATTTAAATTTCACTAACCCCACCCATGCACCTTGTACAGGGGTGAAGCAATAGGCGTCCTTAAGCTTAAGCATGCCCTCTTTTGGTACACAGCCAATAACATGTGTCATAACATGCAGTGATATAAGGTGGGAAATACCCTCTGCTATAACATATGAGTGATATAAGATATCATGTGATATATGACACCCTTTGCTACAACAAAGAAAAAATTTTTTAAACATCAAAAATATGGTTTGATCAAAAATTTTCCAAAACAAGCCGAAACAACAAAAATATGGCTTTGACCAAAAAAATTTCCAGGACATCCCAAAACATCAAAAATATGATTTTGGCTAGAGATATTTCAAAACCATTCTGTAACGTCAAAATATGGATATGATCCACAAAATGTAAAGGGGTGAAGTAAGAGGCGTCCCTATGCTTAGGCATGGCCGATTTTGGGACATAACCAATTTTTTGCCAAATTTTGAAAATCGGAATAAATATACTTCACACTACTTTGAGTTATGGTACTTTCGCCGCTGCGTGCATTACACCGTAGGATCGGACAAAATATAGCCTACATAATGCTACAAGATTGGCAATGCTGTACTGTACAATGATGTGATACATGATACCCTACCTGTACCATAACGTAAAGTGATATAGGATAGGAGATACCAGGATTGATATAAGATATCAATAGATATATGACACCCTTTTCTACAACAAACAAAAAATTTTTAAAACATCAATAATATGGTTTGACCAAAAAATATTCCAAAACATCCCAAAAACATTAAAAATATGGGTTTGACCAAAAACATTTTTAGAACATCCCAAAACATCAAAAATATGATTCTGGCTAAAGAATTTTCAAAACCATTCTGTAACGTCAAAAATATACGGATTTGATAAAAAATGGTTGACAAAAAAACATTTAAAAAAATCAAAAAAATAAAATGTAATTTTTACCAACAATTTTTTTTAGAAATATCCTAAAAGATCGAAAGTCCTGAAAATAAAAAATACAAGAGACATCTCAATCCCATATAGCTATCAGGCCTAAGTTCAGCCTAGGCAACGCCAGATAGCTCTGCTGGTATAATATAAAATATAGGACCATCCAGTTTTTCTTCTTTCCTCCACAATTTACGAATTCCTTTCCCTGGCTTGTATTAATATATATTTAAGAGAAGAGAGAAATAATATGATATCAACATGTAACAGCATTTTTCATTGTTTAGTAATCATAACCCGTTTATTATTTACAATTTAAGCAATGCTTGAAACCACTATCATAAATCTGATGTCTTGGAACCGGAAGACGAATGGGTTTTTCATCGAAGCTGGAGCATATGATGGTGAATGCATTTCTAATACTTTATTTCTGGAAAAGTACTTCAATTGGACTGGATTATTAGTGGAACCTGAACCAAGAAATTTTATAAAATTAGTATCAAAGAAACGGAAATCTTGGCTGGCAAATTGCTGCTTACATGACAAACGAATGCCAAATCAGATGTATATTTCTTCCGAGAAAGCATTTAGTTTTCCAACTAGTGTTGCAATTTCATCCGAGAGAAACATCTTCAGATTTCATAGGCTGGAAAAGAAGAGAAGAGTGTGGTGTTTTAATCTTAATTCTTTGCTATTGGCCATTAACAAAACAACGAATATCGATTATTTGGTGCTAGATACAGAAGGAACTGAACTAGGAATAATGTCATCTCTGAATTATACAGCACTGCGTCTAAATGCATTACAGCTTGAATACTCAGTAATAAATCATATTGATGTTTTGGATAGATCAAGATCACAGGAGCGCATTCTTCAATATAGACAATTTGTTCAACAGCATATTCCAGAATTGAAAGAAATTAAAGTGACAAAAAATGATGTCTTATTTATGAATACTCTTATTTAATTTATTAGACAATTGCGAAGTCGAAAATTAGCAAATTTGCTGCCTACATGATTATTTGTTTTCTTAAATATTCGTGTCAATTTGCATCAAATATTTTGTATTGTGATATGCTTTCTCATTCTAAATGTTCTCTCCTGTGTATTTACATGCAATTGGAATTTATAAGTGCGCAAGCATGACGATATTCATGAGCATGATTTAATTCATAACTGTGACAGTAGTCCAAAGCGCAATGCTTTTCAGAAGGGCAAAATGCGATAGAAAAACAGTGGGGACATCCACTTCATGACCAAATAAGTACGTGGGGTGAGTAGAGGAGACCCCTGAAAATGGTAAACTTCCCCTGAGAAAACGAGGAAAAGTGAAGACCAAAATTGATGAAATTTTAAATCTTTTCAATCCTGAAATTAACCAGGAACTGGCATCACGTTGTTTTAATGCAATTTTAGCATTTATACCTGTTTTGGAGGTCATTTTGACCCTATAAAGCTCAATTTTCTAGCCCCTGATTGGCCATTCTGTGTATCTACAATGTTAATGGCTATTGAGGAGGAGACTTGCTCGCATATTTATGTAAGTCCGTCCTGATTATAGAAGGTACCTGCTGAATACACTTATTGTACATACATATGAGTTTATTCCTTGAAAAATAATAAGTGTTTTATACATAACTTTATTGAACTAGCAAAGGAAAATGCTCCAAAGGAACAAAAAGAACGAATATCCTTGGGATTATGCATCATTAGGGACATAAAAGGTAAGAGCATCAGGGAAAAGTTATCTATGTGTGTTTGTGATAGTTAAAGGAATCTACTAAAAATTAAGCATCTACTAAAAACGCAAAAAGTCGAAGCAGGTATATTCTACGGCCTGCAAAAGCGAGTTGCACATCCAACGTAAAAATAAATAACCTAAATAATTTATTCCTAGAATAGAAGCGATCACTAATCATAAAACGGCATAATTTGCATTGCTGCGCTAGTATGGTATGAGTAGTAATGGGCACTGGTCTGGAGCGCACCCTCTGGAATGCAGCACGCCTTAGTGCACTTGCACTTAAAGCGCCCGCTTTGTAAGCAGAGCGCTATAGCTGCGAGTCAGACCAGCGTCCAGGGGGTGTAATATTCAATAGGCAGGGCGCTATAGCTGCGTTTTGAGACAGCGCCCAGGAGGGTGTATTAGGTAGGGCCCTATAGCTTCGTGTCTAACTAGCGCCAAGGGAGTGTATCTCAATTAAGCTCTAAGTATCATTCAAGTGACGTCACCCCCTTAAGCACAAAGCATATTCTTGCTTAATAAGATAAGCTTAAGATAATTATTTTCGGGTGCATGCACATGTAACGATTGGGAATAAGGAAAATGTAATTAAGTACCTATCTGTGCTTGTTCCTTCATGTGTAATGACGTAGCTATTTTTTGTGACGCCATAGGTCGAGTTTACTGTCATATTGGTATGCAAAGTTTAACGATCAAGATTCTCTTACGCATTTGTGTTTAATTTGAATGTGAAAGATCGTTTAAATTGTGAGGCTGTGTGCACAAATTGACTTCATGTCATACAAAATTTTGATGTCCCTTTTTGAGCGAATTGCACATTACATACCAAAATTATAGAAAATGTTAAAATTTATAATTAAACGAGGAGCGTTTATTGTGCCGGCAATCCCAACAACAAGTTGGCGTTATTTCTGGTCGTAGGAGGTTCCAAGGTTAAGCTGCTGATTGTGCGGTCTCAAAGAAACTGCATGCTGAAAGAAAAATATCATCGGTACATGAGGGATGCTCTGGAAAGAAAAAATCCAGGAATATTATCTTTTTCAAATGTCGAAATTAATGCATATTGGGGATGTCATATTTTAGATCGTTTTTCGAAATTTATTCGGAAAAACAATTGTTTATTTAACATGTTGCTAGATTGAAGTTGGAATTTTGGCCGACGGCAGTGGTCAAACCAATTAAGATGCTCACTACAACTGCACTTACTATTGGACAGCCAGTAAGAATAAGTTCCTTGAAAAGCAATTTGCAAAAGCAAGCAAGCATACATATACAGATGAGCTGTTTTGTATTGAAGAGGTGTCAGACAGTTGTCATAAAACATACAAATTGTAGATCTGATGAAAGAACCAATTGTTGGTGCCTTTTTCAGAAAAGAGCCACAAGTAGCTGAACCAGAGGCTGAAATGCATAAGCGAGTTGCAAATGCTATAAATATGGGCAAAGGCACATACATATAAAGTAAAATTTAAAAATTGGCCAAAAAAGTTTGACACTGAGTTAAAAAAGAGAGAACTAAAGTTACATGAGCAGCCAAAATGATTTTAGACATCCATTTACATGCATTGTTTCTGTTCCAACAAAATCAGGTAAAACAATGTTTATGAAAAAACTCATAGAAAACCGTGAAAGAATAATTGACACGAAAATCACAAGGATCTGGTGGTACTTCACAGAAGATCAACATTTATATAAGAAGCTTAAAAATATCTCATTTATTACTGGATTACCTGACTTCAGCAGGCTGAAGGAGGCCAGCCCAATACCCTACTTACTTATACTTGATGATGTTTTGCAGGAAAGCTAAAAAATGCACAAATTATACAACTATTCACACAAGGTTGTCATCGCTGGAACGTTAGTGTCATTCACATTGTGCAAAACCTATTTTTTGATGGACTACAAACTTCTCGCATAAATTCTGATTATATAGTTTTATTTGAAAATTTCGCCCATCAATTATAGGCAGAAGTTTTATCTCGACAGATGTATCCTTAACTATCAAAAGGCTAAAATGCTTCTACACTATATTTGCAGCAATACAAGTATTGAAATCGACCCTAATGGTGAGCTTGTTATACATGGTCAAATAATTCGTGGTTTTAGCATCATATACTACACAAATAGGCACGTGAGCGAAAAAACATAAGCAAACATCCTGGTACAATAGAATTACTAGAAGCACTCAATTGAACAGATGTTCCAATTGAAAGCACTGCCAATAAACAGGGAAGGCAAATGTTTACAGCAGCGCGAACTAATTATGACTTTGATTGGGGAAAAAGTTTATAAATATTCATTGTTTTATTTGAATAAAATTACAGAAACGCAAGTTCAATTTCACCCAGATGATTACAATCTTTGGCTGCAGTATTACACTGGGCAGGCGGGCTATGGGCTGGAGGGGTTTGAGGGAATACCATATCAGCGGGGACTTGGTCTTGATAGTTTTTCCATTCACTTTTAGAATGGCTGTTCCTCTTTTGTAATTTAATGGTAAGCAAGTCGGAAAACATGCTTTAGTGGCAGGTGCAAATATAGCGTCCGATGTGGTTCACGGAAAGCCTCTCTTTCAATCAACTAAAGAACACTCATAGCGGGAAGCTGCTGAACTTTTTGACCAGGCCTCTAAAGCCCTTCAACAGCAAGGTGAAGGTCTTGGTTATTGCTCAAAGTCTATCAATACTAGTGTAAATGATGTTTTTTATAATAAAAATGGCTCTCATAGACGTAAAATCAATTCCAAGCACAAAAAGCGAACTTGACCTCTTTATAGTTCCACCTACCCAGGTGGTGATAAAGCGAGGCTTCCGGCATGAAATCCAGCCAACGCATCCCATTATTAACGAGGGACCGTATCGGTTCAGAATTCCGCCCGACCTGTATTACCTACAACTGAGTAAAAACCACATTTATATGATTAAGAATCAAAAAACTAACAGTTGCTATAGGCGCAGCTTTACCCGACTATGCTCCATCAATCTTATTGGTAAGGCTTTCTTTAAGCAAGTAAAATGCTTTTTAGGCGAACAATTAGTTTTTGACAGCTCTGATATATATGCATACATATCTTATTTTGAAACGGAACTAAATTATGGAAGTAGTAAGTGAAGCCCATATGGCGTCAGTACAGGGAGATAGGCAACTGTGTAAGCATAGGCAACTATGCCACGTCATTGCTTTTCGCCAGTCGACCGAAATTATGATTCATAGGGCTCGCTCGCTCGCTAATGTCATAAAATGCGCTCGCTCGCTTTTAAGATCAACCATTAAAACAGTACCGGTGGTAAAAATTAAAGCCATACCATGAGGGAAACTTAATTTGGCGGCCGGAAATAATTCAGGCTCTAAGCGCACAAACTTTTTATGCATCCAAGCAAAACCAGCAATGTTTATTCGACTGTTCATTATACCCGTTCCTACTACATTATGTACTTTTAACTGCAAAAACTGTAAGGTGTTGCCGCTCTGTTGTTAAAAAGTGCACATTTTTTCATTAGCCATCTTGTTCTTATACTCTTCATTCGCGAACCTTCAGTCACATTGAAGCGGATTTTTTCAAAATCTTGTGTTAATTAATTAATTACTGTTTGTTCTATATTCTTACCCATATTATTGACCACTAAAATCGTTTTAAACAGATTATTTTCCAATATTATTAAGTAAAACTAACCTTTTTTCAAGTCAAATCTTTTTTACAAATCAGCCACGTTGGGATCACCTAAACAGAATTTTCTGCTAATAGACTTGAGATATGATAGTTTTATCGCTCTTCATTGGAACTTTTATTATATTTTTATAATGTATCGTTGAAGCACGAAATTTTAGCTTACAAGTCAGCCATGTTGGAATTTCTTGACGTCATTCTGAATCACATCTTCATAGGCCACTTTGCTATTGATATCATATTATGTACCGTTTTAGCACAATTTTCGTATGTTAATAAACAAATGCTAGCCAACATTGGTAGTTTTGGAAACATAATTTTTCTATTATTATGATTCAACAACGAAATTTTTCTGCAAATAGCGGCCACATTGGGATCACTTAAACAGAATTTTTTTGCTATTAGTTTTATCGCTCTTCATTGAAATTTTGATTATATTCTTATAATGCATACTTAAAGCACAAAATTTTCGGTTACAAGTCAGCCATGTTGAAATTTATTGCGGTCATTCTGAATCAGATCTTTAAAGCCACTTTGCTATTGATGTCATACTATGAACCGTTTTGTACATTTTTGCATGATAATAGACAAATTTTAGCGAACATTGGTAGTTTTGGAAACGGAATTTTTCTATTATTATGCTCTAACTACGAAATTTTTATGCGTGTAGCGGCCACATTGGAATCACTCAAACAGAATTCTAGCAAAATCACGAAATTTTAGCTTACAAGTCAGCCATATTGGAATTTCTTGACGTCATTCTGAATCACATCTTTAAAGGCCACTTTGCTATTGATATCTTATTATGAACCTTTTAGCACAATTTTCGTATGTTAATAGACAAATTTTAGCTAACATTGGTAGTTTTAGAAATAGAATTTTTTTATAATTATGCTTAACTACGAAATTTTTCTGCGAATAGCGGCCATGTTGGAATCACTTAAACAGAATTTTTGCTTTAAGACATGAGGTACACATTTTTATTGCTTACTTTACATTATGAAGCATTGCACTCGTTTCATAGAAATTTTTATTATATTTTATAATGCATTGTTAAAGTACAAAATTTTCGGTCACAAGTCAGCCATGTTGGAATTTATTGATTTCATTCTGAATAACATCTTTATAGGCCATACTGGAAAACTTGCATTAGGATGATGGCACTCCTGTGTGAGTGGGTGTTTTTATGACCAATCAGAATCGAGTGAATCACCAGTTGTAAAATTTAAAACTGTAAAAGACCTTGCAACTGCCATAAGATAAATGATTTATCTTATTCTGCTCTCTGATTCTGCTCTTGTAGCAAGTTCATAGCAGTGCGCTCTTATAAGATTTTACAATTTTGCGACAATGGCCAATTTCTTTATTATACGGGCCCTGGCGATATAGTCGAGTTTGAACAAGACTCGTTGGAATTAGTGGACGAATGGACTACTATTCAGTGGACTGAAGTGGATCAGGCCCCTGACACATGTGGCATTTACGATACGGTCACTAAATTTGATGGAAATTCATTAGAGCTAGTGGATGAAAGGATGGCAACTCAGATTTCTGAAGTGAATCAGGACCACACATTGGCCTGGGGGGTCTGGTGGGTCTGAACCCCCAGAAATTAAAATACCCCCACCCCTCAGAAATCAAAATACCCCCCCCCTACCAGAATTCAATTTTTGAAAATTTTTTCGTTTTTTTCGCAATTTTTTGATGCCAATGGATAGTGCTTGATGAGAAACGTCGAAAAATGGTGTTTTATCGCCATACCACCATTTTTGAGGCCATTTTTTTTGACCTTCAAAAAATCTTGCACCCTCCTAGAATTTTCTTGCTGCCCACGCATGATCAGGACCCTTGTACAAGTGGCTATGAGGACAATTTGGAAACGCTGGACAAATGGCACGAGGCGGACCATTATTATTATGAACTAGGCGAACCAATGGTTGAATGGGTGTGGCGGTTCAACACTGAGGCCCGATCGTACTGCATCAATTTCTGGAACCTAGACCAGTGCAACAATCTGCATGGACAATTGGCGGATATTTTTAATAGCGCTATGGATCGAATATTGGAGGACGCCCAAGCCACTGATTTGATTGGCGCCCAATTTTTCGAACTCCGCGTTCAATAAGCCAGTTCTGATTCCGTTTCAACGGCAGGACAAGATTATGGGCAAGCAATTGTTACACGTTATTGACTGGACTCTACAGTCAAATGAGGCGGTCAGGCTGGATGACAACCAATCAATCATCAAGATTGTTGCAATTTGATGCAGTATGATCGGGCCTCCGTGTTGAACCGCCGCACTTGTTCAACCATTAGTTCGCCTAGTTTGTAATAATGGTCCGCCTCATGCCATTTGTCCAGCGTTTCCAAATTGTCCTCATAGCCACTCGCGCAAGGGTCCTGATTCACTTTAGAACCCTGAATAGCTATCCATTCTTCCATCAGCTCTAATGGATCTCCATCGAATTTAGGGACCATATCATAAATGCCACATGTGTCAGGGGCCTGATTCACTTCAGTCCCCTGAGTGGCGGTCCATTCGTCCACTAATTCCAACGAGCCTTGTTCAAACTCGACTAAATTGCCAGGGCCCGTATAGTAAATGAAATTGGCCATTGTCGCAACATCGTAAAATTGTATAAGAGCGCACTGCTATGAACTTGATACAAGAGCAGAATCAGAGAGCAGAATGAGATAAATGACAGTTGCAAGGTCTTTTATTGTTTTAAATTTTACCCCTGGTGATTCACTCGATTCTGATTGGTCATAAAAACACACACTCATACAGGAGTGCCATCATCCTAATGCATATTTCCAGTATGGCCTATAAAAATTTGATTCAGAATAACATCAATAAATTCCGACATGGCAGACTTGTGACCGAAAATCTCTTACTTTAGCTATGCAGTTTAAAAATATAATAAAAATTTCTATGAAACAACTGCAATGGTTCATAATGTAAAGTAATCAATAAAAATGTGAAGCTCAAGTCTAATAGCAAAAATTCTGTTTAAGTGTATCCAACATGGCCGCTATTCGCAGAAAAATTTTGTACTTAAAGCATAATAATAAAAAAATTCCATTTCCAAAACTACCAATGTTAGCTGAAATTTGTCTATTAACATGCGAAAATTGTGCTAAAAGGTTTCATAATATGATATCAATAGCAAAGTGGCCTATAAAGATGTGATTCAGAATGACGTCAGTAAATTCCAACATGTCTGACTTGTAAGCTAGAATTTCGTGCTTTCGCCGAAATTCTGTTCAAGTGATTCCAATATAGCCGCTACTCGCAGAAAAATTTCGTAGTTAAAGCATAATAATAGAAAAGTTCCGTTTCCAAAACTACCAATGTTTGCTAAAATTTGTCTATTAACATGCAAAAATGTACTAAACGGTTCATAATATGATATCAATAGCAAAGTGGCTTTTAAGATGTGATACAGAATGACCTCAATAAATTCCAACATGGCTGACTTGTAACTGAAAATTTCGTGCTTTAAGTATGCATTATAAAAATATAATAAAATTTCCAACAAAGAGCGATAAAACTTTCGTATCTCGAGTCTAATAGCGAAAAAATTCTGTTTAAGTGATCCCAATGTGGCCGCTATCCGCAGAAAAATTTCGAAGCAGAATAATAGAAAAATTTCATTTCCAAAACTACCAATGTTAGGTAAAATTTGTCTCTTAACATGCGAAAATTGTGCTAAAACGGTTCATAATATGTCTCAATAGCAAAGTGGCCTATGAAATGTGATTAAGAATGACGTCAACAAATTCCAACATGGCTGACTTGTAAGCTAAAATTTCGTGCTTTAAGTATACATTATAAAAATATAATAAAAATTCCAATGAAGAGCAATAAAACTTTTGTATCTCAAGTCTAATAGCCAAAAATTCTGTTCAAGTGTTCCCAACGTGGCTGATTTGTAAAAAAGATTCGAGTTAAAAAAAGTTGAGTTTTACTTAATAATATTAAAAAATATACTGTTTAGAAAGATTTTAGTGGTCAATAACGTGGGTAAGAATATAGAACAAACAGTAATTAATTATTTGACACAAGGTTTTGAAAAATCCGCTTTGATGTGACTTAAGGTTCGCAAATGAAGGGTATAAGAACAAGCTAGCTGATAAAAAAATGTGCACTTTTCTACTAAAGAGCGGCTACACCTTACAGATTTTGCAGTTAAAAGTACATAATGTAGTAGGAACGGGTAGAATGAACAGTCGAATATACATTGCTGGTTTTGCTCGGATGCATAAAAAGTTTGTGTGCTTAGCGCCTGAATTATTTCCGGCCGCCAAATTAACTTTCCTTCATGGTACAGCTTCAATTTTTACCACCGGTATTGTTTTAATGGTTGGTTTTCAAAAGCAAAGATGCCATTCATAAATGTTTCAAAAAAGTGCATTTTATACTGGAAATGTTTAACATTTAATTAAAAGCTAGCATGCGCATTTTTTATGACATTAGCGAGCGAGCGAGCTCTATGAATTATATTTTTGGTCGACTGGCGAAAAGTGATGACAAGACATAATTGCTTATGCTTAGACAGTTGCCTATCTCCCTGTACTGACGCCATACGGGCGTCACTTATTACTTATGGATATGATGCAAAACTTTCACAACTACAGTCAGCCCTGTACTTTCATGAAAGGGGCAGTGAGGTCGACACAAAAGGTAGTGAATCATTCAAAAAGCGCTCAAAAATGTTCAAAAATGAAAATATTGTTGAAGTTTTAGCTCCACTGCTCATTGACATGTTTTTACAGGACAGGTATCTAATTAATTTTACCCATTTTCGCATAGAATTACATAGAAACAGCAATGCCTGCGTTTTACAGTGCTTTGAAGATGTAAATTTAGTACTACGATATCTAAAAATATAATTTTCTATTCCAAAAGTGGAAATTTTGGTCAATGTAAATCTGGAAGTCGAGCAAATCATGCTTGCTCATACAGCAAATATCCTATAAGACGTGTGGCTATGACCAATTTGCAAATATCAAATCCTCAAAGAGAAACGCTTAGCTACACATCGTTCACTGGTCAGTTACCTAGGCCTAATGTAATTGATTTTGGTAAAGGCAGTGCTTATTGAGACAATTCAGCAAAGTCACCTTTTAATTTTAAACTTTTCAACATACATGACATAAAAGTAACGTTTGGTGGTGTAACGTTTCCTGCTTTTCCACTTCGCATTTCATTTGAGCACGATAGATACTTACAAGCTTTTAATCAAATGTATGAAGCATTAGATTTAGGATGCGAAGGCAATTTTATTAGCACAGATGAATTTAAGACAAGTCACTGTTTTTTATTTCTGACCTGACTCATGAAGAAGATTGAAGGTGCAACTAGCATTCATATAAAATTTAGTAGCAATTTGCCCGATTCACATGTTGAAATTATTTTATATGCCTAGTTTGATAATTTGATAATGATCGATAAAAATCGTAACATTTTTCATGACTGTAATGCATAAACATCAATACTATTGAAATAGTCAAAATTCTCAATGCTGCTTTTCAAAACAATACGTTGTTAGGCTTTTCCCATTAGATCTTGTACCACTTATCAAAAATTATCCAGCCGCCCTTGTAGTGAATCTAGACGAGAGCAGAAAAGCTGGCTCTCACTGGGTTGCCTTGTATTTTAATCAAAAAGGCCACTGTGATTCCTTTGACAGTTATGGAAGACAATTGTTTGTGCTTAAACATTATATTATATACAGCTCAATGCAAGAGCATTCACATACAATAATGCAAAAATTCAATGGATATTTAGCATTTCATAGGGCCATATGTGCATCTATTTCCTAGTTTGCCGTGCACAAGGTATCCCATTTAGAAACATTATCAAATCAATGAAAAATAAAAAATCTATAAATAGGTACTTTAATAAGCTTAGCTCGTAAACATGGATAGCAAACAATTTTACATCACGCTTCTGAGCAATTCCCTAGAATGAAATTCTGCAGCTAGTTTTATAACAAACCTACTAAGACAAATCGTATTGATTGGGGGGAGGTTGGTTTAGCAGAAATAATTTATGCAAATACTTGGCACAATGTTGCCGAGGGTCAGAATATGATATAATTTTACGATTTTAAAAATAATGTACAAGTAAAAATGCTCATTCCCCGAGCAGGATACCAAAATATACACGATCTTGTTAAAACAATAAGTGAGGGGATAGAAATGGTTAGTAAAAATGAAAAATTTTAATATATGCAATATATTGACATAATGTATCATAAAAATAAGAAATTCTGTCACTTAATAATTATTACTATATATAAATCCGAAGCTTAAAATTAACTAAGCATTTACTATATATGATGGGATTTCTGGAAAGTCAGCTCGATAATATAAATTATACTATTGCGCAAGACTTAACTGTAGCTGCACACCATGCCCCCGATATGTTGAGTGGAGTGCATAATTTTTACATATATTGCGATAAAGTTGAAGCTCAAATTGTTGGAAATGTGTTTGCTCCAGTTTTACAAGGCGTAAATATTGAAGGAAAGTGCATGGACATCATAAATCACTTACATATTAGCTCGCACATTTAATATAATTGAAGTAAACATTAAAACAGACCAAAATAGACTGGTACCTTTTCAGTTTGGAAAGACTATCGTAAAATTACATTCTAGAGTGATTTAGTTGGACTCACGGGTTAAACCGCATATGTGCTGCCACCTTTTTTGCACTTTGCCAACAACATCCGCCTTATAAATCACATTAACTTTTTAGAAACAATTTAGATCACACTTGTGGTTAGGCGTTGGACTGTAGTTTGCTGTGTTCGTGGTTTGATTCCCACTAGCCAAAACTTTTTTCTTTTCCCAAAGCTAGTCAAAGGCGGACCTTCGGGCCAGCAGCCCTGCAAAAAATGCGGGGGCGGCCAACATGTAATGCTTAATAATAGTGCAGCCCTGCAAAATGCGTTTGCGGGGGGGGGGTCACTATACTACTATTGCTTTTTATAAAGCGCAAGGAAGAAACTCGACCTCCTTACTTACATATACACAATTGCCGATTTATGATGCTTAAGCAGAAATTCTCAATAGAGCATGGGAATACAAACACCCTTTTAACTAAGTAGATGAGTACTTACCGCTTTAAACTAATTAAGTATCCACATTTTAGGTATGTTAAAAAATGAGTAATCTTAATGGTATTTCGATTAGCCAGGCATTCCGATGTCAGGATGGCCAAGGGACTGACAACAGCAATGACGCCGACAGCTGCTGCAAGTGTCGAACACTAATGAATTGTGCAGTCAGGGTCGATGTGCATTTGATGGCAGAGAACAAAATACATGACTCAAGGAAGCCGTCGAGGAAGCAAGGCAAAAAGTGAAATACATGAGGAATCGATGGCAGCGATCTGAGTGAATTCCGTTAGTTGCCTAAATTAGATCTTTTTTGTTTGTTGCCTGATGGCACATGGCCTGTTATGTATTTGAGTCTCACGTTTTTGTCATCTAGGCAGTCAGTTTTGAGTCGCTTTTGAATTAATTTTCTATTCGTGTTTTGTGATTAATAAATGTTGTGTTAGACTCTTGGCACTTACTTACCTACCATTAACCTTAAGACCTCTGAACCAGCTGGGGCGTCCCACAACTTGACCCGTTTGACCATAACACGTAGCCAGAGAGAACCGGATTGTAACACGTGGCGAGGCACATAGTTGGTTAGCGCAGAGGTAAGGAAAACCGAGTGTTTTGATTAAGTCTATTTGTGTGTTCATTTATTGACAGGGTGTGTGGGAAATTCCCCATACATCCGCTTTTAAAGCGTTTTAAAGGAAACAAAAACTAGACAAAGGTCTAAAAAGTCAAAAAATTGACAAAATTTTCAACTGTTCTTGGACACAGACCCCAAAACGTTTCAAAGGAAACACAAAATAGACATAGATCTGAAAAGTCGAAAAGCGACTAATTTCTGAAAAAGTTATTCTTTTTTCTGGGTGACATGATGACCTATATTTCAGGCAAAGGCCACTAAACCCCCAGACAAAGGTCTACCAAGGGTAATATTTCTCAGACAAAGGTCTAGTAATTTTACTACAGCATAGACTCAGTAATAAAAGGAACAAAGGTTCCCAATTAAGAAAAGGCTTATAGAGGGCAAATTTTCCCCTCATGCTTAAAATTAAGCAAAGGCTTATTATATAAAGGGATAATTATCCCCAAAAAAATTAACAAAGGTTAATATTCATATTAAAAGCTGATATAAACTTCAATCTCATTGCCTAACTAAGCAAATACCTTTTATTGGTAAAATCCGTGAATAAAATACCACAAATATCGAATTATTTCAATCGAATTAGCTAAGTGTATAATAATATCACTCTGGAATCGGATCATATTGCGGATACCCCTGCAAAACACACACGTCAAGCAGTAATCAATAAAATGGCATTATAAACGGCAGCTTCTTTAATTGATTGCACTGTAAAGAATGCATTAGAAGCGCTTCTTTCACCTCTTACATGATAAACTAGACTCAATAGAGCAGGGGTTGTAAAATACGATTGTACCCACCAGCCCGCCAACCCAGACACATCGAGGTCCTACCCATCTTTCTAATTTACGCCCTCCATCCATATATTCTGGAAATTTTGATGATAATTCTAACAGAATGAGAAGAAGAATTTTTGAAATTTATGCTTTTACAGGGTATTAACCCTCAAGATGATGAATTTTGCATAAATTATATTGAAACGAATTTAGCTGAAGCAGCAAAAGCAGCTTTAAAGCAAATTCAAAATAACTGACCCGAGCGCACCACATATGCAGAATATATACAACATCTGAAAACTCTTTTCCTGATGGACGAGATAGTGACGTATATCAGCAGTTGATCTATGATAAAAAACAGAAAATTCTGAGTCTGCAAACGAATATATTGAAGAACTCAGAAAATTTGCATGAGTTGCTTATCCTTTGGATGAAGATTTGAGAGAAAATATATTGAAACTAATTTTTCTCAGGGATCCACCCCCTCATATAAGGGACAAAATTAAATACAGAGATTATATTTCATTAAACGAAGTCCTTAAATGTGCTCATTTTGTAGAGTCACAACACAAGTATTGCATGATAACTTAAATCATGTTGCATCTGAAAATATATTTGCTGATTCATACAAGATGGATCAAATGGCACTCATGG
This sequence comes from Mermis nigrescens, assembly GCA_036768485.1. NCBI lineage: Eukaryota > Metazoa > Nematoda > Enoplea > Mermithida > Mermithidae > Mermis > Mermis nigrescens. The sequence goes on from JAVLUZ010000275.1 coordinate 825,209, forward strand.
AAACACAAATGCGGGAGATGGCACAGCCGTTTAGCTCGTTAAAACCATGAGCTTAGACGCTCGGCGCCCAGGCGTCCGCCATTTCGGCCAGCAACTGGCAATTGGCATCAGTGGTGCAAACAATATGGCACCAACCAGCTATAGACAATCGCCGGCGGTGCAGTGCCCTATACCACGCTTCATCCCTGATTTACAAACATCTACTAGTACAGAGGTGAGACAGTAGTCTACCCCCCAGCGGAGGCGCCCATCTATGTCACAGAATCGACAACAAAATTGCCCATTTTATCGCAAATCAACAAATAATATAATTTCTCACAACCAACTAGAAAAATATCAATAATGAAGACTGCAATTACAATAGTCACGTTTTGGCTAATTCAGGCTTATCTATAATTTTGGGCAATGGCTCAACGAAAACTTTTCCGACACATATTAATACAAGTGAAAAACACATAAATATCGAATCTGAAATCGAAAAATTTTGATTAAAAACTGTGCAAAATGATTCTGATAATATCGAATCTGAAATCGAAAAATTTCGATTTAGATCTATATAAAACGATCGTGAAATATATCGAATCTTAAATCTTAAAATGTCAATTAGGAACGATTCAAAATGATTCTTAAAATATCAAATCGGATAACGAAAAATTTTGATTAAAAACTATTCAAACAATTATGAGAATGACATATTTGAAATCGACAAATTATGATAAAAAAACTATTGAAAACGATTTTGAAAGTATCAAATCGATAAATATTCACAATATTGGTACAAATCGATCAGAAATCCTTTGTCAATTGACTACCAAAACATGATTTTCCACTTCTTTTCAGAATGCTGGTGTGTCCAATGCAAGTGCCAGCCAAGGGCGCCTTACTCAAGGCCAGTTTTAAACAAACCAACTCCGATCGACGATCCTGAGTTGATCACATTAATCCAACTTTTGGATGAGGTGCTGCAGAAAACTCCTGTGATACCACCCTCCATTGAGCCCCTCCCCCAATGTGGCGACTCTGTAGGCCGCGGCCCCAACAGCATCACCGCCAGCAGACAATGGCGAGCCCCAAATCAAATGCAGTCAGCCGGAGGCTCCTGAAGTCGCACCCTAGTTTGAGGGGACCGCTTTGTCCTCTTATTGGATCCCTAAGATCCCAATTGTCTATTACCTTTAGGCTGAGGACAACTTTAGCCACCGCGCTCTGCTCAGCCAAACCTCGATTTGGAGACCAAGATGAGTAATCGCGAGGTTACCCCATCTCCAGCCCCAATATGGTATACTAGGAAGTCTCGCTTTAAACTCGCCTGTACCTAATTGAGTGAAAGTGGCGAGTATCAGCAGCAGTGTGAGCAAGAGCGCCAGCAGCTAAAACGCCAACGGCTGAATTGCAATGCTGAATACAAACAAACTACTTGGCTTAGCAAAGAAAGCCAGGTGCTTGACATTGGCGTTGATATCATCTGCTGGAAGCAAGCTTTACTGCATGCTTCTAGCAACATCGAAAAAGCAGCAGATCAACAACGCCAACCGAGAGATTTGGTGCATAAGTAAAGTACGAGTAGTTTTTCTTGCTTCTACTTACCTGTTCATGTATGCTCTATCGTATACATTCCAAGATATGCAGCAGCAGGCCCGCAAAAATAAGCGGCGCAAAGATCAATAAGCTGACGCCCTTATTGCAGTCACTAAAGAGTACCAATATAAATAACTTTTTATGTATATGTTATATTTAGTATCTCGCATGTGACTGTGGATGCAAATAAAGATTTCATTGAGTAAACGTGACACAGAGTATATACTATAGGCAAAAGCTAATTAGTGGAACAGCTCTGGATATCCCCAGATCCCTAGATTGCAAATTTGTTGATAAAAGCCAAAAATCGGCCCAAATTTCTGATGCAACAGTTTACTCTCCTAAAAGTACTCCCATCACTGAATTAGCATACAAATGCTATACTCAAACACTAATTGTGTGCACAAGCATGGGAGTTTTTTGGCTCAAAAGGTATGATAAGAGATACTATGCAAATTGAACCCTACGCAGTAAAGCTTGTGAAGGTGTTTTTCACTCAAACGCGCACAATGAGATAAACTTTCCAAAATCCCGAATGGTTTTTGGTCCCCAAACAACACTTTAAAAGTGGATTATATGCACTGTTGTCACGACTAATGTACGACAGTATCTAACACCATTCTTGAAGAAGGTACAGTAGCCACATTTGATGGTAAAATATTAATTTCTGACCTTGGAGATGTAGGTAACTGTACATATGACATAGGAATGTGCACCCGGAATAACCAAACCATTAATTGGGAAACAAACCAGGGGATATGCATTGCCCTGTTTTTTTGAAGGGTACCTATAAGACTGAATATACTCATCCTTATGTAGTGATTGAGTACTTAAAAGCCTCATTAACCTTACAAAACAGTTTTAAGCTATGCAAACACATCAAGCAAGGATGGCTATCAAGGCAAGGCATAGTTGTAACAACTAGCCCCAGGTAAAGCAAACCTTTCAACTTTACAGCTAACAGCACACCTTCTAAGGATGTAGCTTTGATCATTAATACTGATCCTGTTGACGCTAGATTGGATTATTTAGAATCCAAATAACTTGAACTCGAACAGCAAAAATTTAAAACGTTATGGCTAAAAATGTGTCACATGTCTCAGAACACACTGGACATTGTATGGAAACTTTAAGCTTTGACGCCACAATGGGCGGCAGAGCTCTGCTTCAATGTACCAATATAAAAGCCAAGTTTACAGGGGACGCACTTACAGTTTGGAAATGTAACAAAGTAAACCGCATAAAATACACTGAAACCTTAAGGTCAATAATACTTGTTACAAAAACTTACCGGTCATTGTAAATGACCAGATTTATTTTGTACTCCTTGGTTCTCTAGAGCTAACAACGTTTTCACTAAAAGTAGACAGCAACCACCGTACACTATCAATCTATAAATAAGATAGGTAAATGGTTTAGTCTTTTAGAACTAACCCATGTAAACCAATTTTATGTTAGCACGCTATGGAGTGGAAACAATAGCTTTGTGGACTTCACAACCCCCGCCCCCAAATTTGTCATGATAGACTATCAGACCAACCATATGCCCAAGCAGCATCAGCTCACTATGTGGCAAAAACGCAGCGAATAGAGCAAACTTTAGCTAATTTAGTCCGCTACACAGCAGACATATCCTTACAACAAAACCTTTTGCATGATAGCTTGACTGGCGCAGGAGCAGCCATTAAGAGCACACTCAAAGAAGCAGAAAATGTTCTTGAGTGAATTACCACACACTCAGGTGATAGCATAAACTCTGGCCTGACAAAGACTTTGCAAGGCCCAGTGCAGCTACTATTTAATGCTATTATAATTGTAACACTGATTGCTGGTGCTGGTTATCTTGCATATTTAATTTTAATATGCTATTTAAACAATCAGCAAACTAGGCAAACTTATCACCCCTCCAAAACACCTTAATCACTTATACCACATAGACGAACACTGCATCGAACACAAACCATTCATGCACATACACCAAGTATACAATCTCATTCTTTGGGAACCGCCCTACTGACTTTAATTGGCATGGCAAAACAATAAAATCAAGTTCAACGAGCACCACTTACACAAGAGCAACAAACTACTGTAATGACAATTACCCTAAGTCCACAGACCAAAAGGTCACTATACATTGTTGTCCTTATTCAAAATCAAATATGGGCAACAGCAGTGATTGAATCAGGAGCTACTTACTCCTTAATATCACCATACCTAGCTGATCAAATCAGCGACCTTAAAATTGAGCCAACTTACACTATGCCAATAGTGGCCATTGTTCAAGCTATTGAGCTGGTTGGTCAATGTTATCTTGACATACATGTAGGTGATGTCAATGAGACCATTTTAGTTCATATATACCCCAGCACAAATGTGAAAACTTTCATTTTGAATTATAATTTTGTCATCCGTTTCTAAGCCTTTTAAATAAATAATGAATGCAGATATATTTGCCTCAAAAATAAAATCATACCGTGCTCTGGAATACAATATATTTCTCCTGCACAATGAGGAGCAACCTTCATGGATTTGACAATCGAATTTGTCCCCAAAACAGCTACCGTATTCACTATACCAATATCCACCAAATACTGTAATTCAACCAATGTCCGATTCGAACCATGCCCAAAATTAGCAGAGCTCCATCATGTCTATTTCGCAGCATGTCTCTCTTTGGTAAAAGAGGGATACATAATGGTTCAACTCCCAAACCCCCAGAAATACGCTATTAAATTATATAATGACATGCACATTGGTACCATATGCAACCACATTGAGGAACCCATGGCAGCAATGGTATATGCACTTACTGATGGTACACTAGATGTCCTAACCTTGCAGCGCCACCATAGTTCTAAAATGCGCAATAGATGGAGATATGCAAATGAATGGATATAGAAAAATGCCCTGATTGCACCCGAACTACCACATGAGGATCCGAATCATCTCCTTCAATTACTGTATGAATTCCCACACTTATATGCCCAACATAGTGTGGATGCAGTACATATACAGTTCAGACAGCATTCCATCATCACTGATGGGCACTCACCCATTCACCACCCACCCTATTGTACCTCACTGGCTTAAAATAGATAATCGCTTAAGAAGTGCAAAAGCTGAAGCACAGGGGATTATTCAACCAAGTTTTTTACCATGGGCAACAAATGCAGTACTCGTGAAGAAAAAAGAAGGAGGCTTACATCTCTGTATTGACCCTTGGGCTCTGAACCAAGTCACAAAACGGATTTATACCCCCATCCTCGTATTCACTGCATACTCAATACTCTGAACAGCATGCAGTATTTCACAACCTTTGACCCAGCAAATGCCTTTTGGTCAATCCTAATTGCTCTTGAATGATCAGGAGAAGACTGCATTTAACAGTCCTATAGGGTTGTTTGAATTGAAATACATGCCATTTGGCATATCAAATGCACCATGCAAATTCCAACATAATATGGACTTAATACTAACAGGTCTTAAATGGAACAACTGTCTCGAATACCTTGACAATATACTCGTCTTCAGCAAAACACATCACAAGATGCTTTAAAATCTGGAAGAAATGTTGCACCCTTTGGACAATGCTGGATTTAAGCTACACTGAGAAACTTATAAATTCAGCCAAACCATAATCAAATACTTAAGATAATATCTCCTACAAAGGAATACTCCCAGATGATTCCAAATTTACAATTATACATCAAATGCCACAACCAAATAATACAAAAGAGGTTAAAGAATTCCTAGGCCTCATTTCCTACTACCAACATTTTATTAAAAAATGCACATAAGTCGCCAACCCAATAATGGCATTTCTGAAGAACCACAGAAAATCTGAGTGGACAGCAGATTGTGAACAGGCATTTCAGATGCTTAAAGCACAGCTCATTCAGCCACCTATTCTAAAACACCCAACCAACCATTCATACTGCAAACTGATGCCTCAATCAATGGCATAGGCACAGTATTGAGCCAATTTGATGACCATCAAGTTGAGCATCCAATTTATTAGGCTAGTCACTCACTTCATTCAGCTGAAAAATTACCTGATCACTGAGCTGGAAACTCTAGCTGTAGTTGAATATATCAACTACTTTTGACCATACTAGTACAACCAAGAAATCATAGTACATACGGACCACACAGCTGTAAAAGCAGTTTTTGAAAACCGAACCCTCAAGTATGTATTGCTAGATGTAGTTTAGCTGTCACAGACTGCAAACTGACCATTGCGCTACGAAAAGGCACACAAAATGAAAATGCAGATGCTTTATCATGTCTACCTGGACCCAACACAGCTGATAGTGTACTTCAGTTTGATATTGAAAGTGAAGAGGCCTGGCCCACAATGTGTGCCATTGGCAATACTCCAACTAACACTACTCGACCTGGCTACCCTGAAATAGCCACAATAAATGACCGAGAATTGCAAAATATCATCAAGAACTTGGCCACAGAAATTAAATACCAAAGAAAATATTTCTCTGCTGGAAAATACTGTGGATTAACAAAAATCATGCTGCTGACACTAGCAGTGATGATTACAAAGTTGTTGAACCACAATCCCATGAAAATTTCATTATCGAATCAATGCATAATAGGTACTTAGTTTGGAGAACACTTTGGAGCAAGAAAAACCACAGAATTGGTCGCCAAAAATATTATTGGAAAGGCATGACCTAGGGCATTGCAACCTATTGCAAAACCAGTGATGCTTGCCAAAAGAACAAACCCACTTGACCCAAAGTTGTGGCAGACCTCCAACCAATTCAAATTGTCGCACCTTTCCACAGAATTGCCGTACATTGCATGGGACCCCTACCCATGACTCCGTGTGGACACTGCTTTATTGTATTCTTCATTGACTACTTTACAAAATATGTGGAAGCATTTCCCTGATGCATAAATAACCCGAGTCTTCTAGCTGCAGTATAAATTCTATTTGAGCTTTATAGGTAGAGATACATAGGTGAATTTTGAGCTACCAATGTAGCACACGAACAGACTTGTATTTACCTTTGGGAGTTACCTAGGTACCTATTCTACTCTCAGCGCTGGCCAGGTTGTGTAAGCGCAAAGTTCGGCTCCAAACCCAATGGCCCTCAATACTCACGGCTTCAACTTCCTTGGTCCTAGTATTGCTGATTGCTTTTGGCTTGGAAGTCTCAGCAGCTACGTCCCTACAACCTAACACTGAGCACCTACTAAACCCGGAATGCTTGCAAGGTCAGTTGAACTATCTCAATCCTAAATCTTAAGTTGATAATTTAACTTGTTTTCAAGTCCGATGCTCGCTTTCAGAAATGTTTTGGTTCCTAATAATGGTAGCACACTGAAAACTGATTCAAACAACAGCAAGCTCTAATATGGACAGTCATCATCACACAAAGATCAGATAATATTTTTGACCAATTTTTGGGATTTAGAAATAGATAAGAAACGTTCTGAAGATAAGAATATAATACAGCATGAAAATGTTTACCTTTTCAATGACTGATGAAAAAAAATAGAATATCGTTGGAGCCCGCACTTTACCCGCAATGTAGCTTATCACTGGATAAATAAATTGCCCTAATTTCCTAACAAATAAAAGAAGAAAAATAATGACGGCTTTTTTATGAGCAAAATAAAAATAGCATGACCTAGCATCTGCAGAAGCAAAACGCCACTCTCTAACCAACTAACTAAAAAGACTCCTTGATCAGTCTCGCGTGATTGATTGCAGTATCTAACAATTAATCAGACAAAATTAAGTAGGTACACTTAAAATAACTTCTAGACAAGGTCATAACACATATATGTATTTACATTGTTAAAACAAATATTGACATAACTGATCCTAAAGCATATTCACCCTTGTACCGGACAAGTACCTAATAGATTTACAAGATAAGAGAACGGGATTAAGTTGGAAACTGTAGGCATAACCCAAGCTAACTCATCAGGTAGACAGATGCTCAATTGGTTAAGGGATTCCACTGATATGACTGGTTCAGTAATGACGCAAAGCTGTAATTGATTTGCTTTACACAGGCTTAAATGCTTGTAGTGTCTTAAACATTCAAAATGTTTGAAATAGAGTTTGTATCATGTAACTACCACAGTTAAACTCTCTCACGTTTTTATAAAAAAATTCGAAATGTTGTATCAAAATTTTCAATACGGATGGCAGATGAATGCGTCTCAACATGAACAAGCGTTTCAACACGATAAAAGTTTTTTCTTCAAGGCCAGATTTTTTCCTTACACAATTAGCATGAATGAATTTGTTGCCCGTTTTTTGTGTCAAAAAACGACACTGCTTGTATGATTTTGGAGCACGGCACTTAGCTTTCCTGATCCAAGCCCTACAGTCTCAGGAGGAATAAAAGTTTTGAGAGAGAAGTTTTGGTAGGGTAAAACCCCTTGTCCATTATTTAGTTAAGTAGCATTAAGATCAGAACCCAGTAATATTGAGCAATAAGTAGAATTAAGACACGAGATTTTTAAAACATAATGGCCAGATCATAAGGCAAGAAAAAATTGAGAGCAAAGACAAAAAATTAAAACAATGAGGTAAAATAAGACAGATGCAAGTAATTATGCGAGCAAATCAAAGAATACCTGTAATTTAGCAGTAAAATTAAGACAAGAAAAGGTACAATAACAGAAAAATGCAGAGATAAATGTCAACAAAAAACGAGATACAACCAGGAAAATGGCATTCAACAACAACAACTAGCTGCTGGCCAATCATGGGCATTGATCACGGAGTTTATAGATTTCTTTCTTCAAAGTTACTAATAACAATCCAAAAAACTGGGCTTTGACAAATGAAAACGCGAGCGGCTTTCAGGATGGCGGCGCAATGAATTGGATTGGTCTTGATTGCTTGTCATATCACATTGTGTCAACAAGCGGTCTCACAATGGTGTAAAGATGCGTAGTTGTAAACAATGATGCAAGTCGCAATGCGGATCCACCTGTGGTTAATCTTCATCCAAATCATTGTATTTATCAGCGAGCGGATGTAATGGCTGTTGATTTTTGGAAAAATCATAAGATTGTTGCGGTGGTGGTGGCGTCAATTGTGTCACAATGTGGATTGGCATGCATTGAATAAACGCTTATTAGGAGGGTCAATTCGTAGCTTCAAAATATTGTGGCTTTTAATTGAAATCACTAGAAATATGGCCAACGTTTGATGTTGACTGTGTATGCAATTGCCTTGATGGAACAAAACCAAGTGGGCCTTCATCAAAATGGTGTTTGCTAGGTCGTTTTAGGATTCACATTTTTGGTTTGAATAAACGCGATTGACATTCTTGTTCATAGTTTCAAAGGCGGTGAAGTGCTTGCAACAATTTTGTGTGATAAAATTCTTCAATATGTTTCAAATGCTCTTTTGGGTTGGCGTGACAAACTGAAGAAGAAACAATTAATGAGCCTGGAGTAGCGTATAACCATTGCGCAAATAGGCAGCACTTGGGCGGCTCCTTGGCAGTCTTTCTACTCGATAATCATTTGAGTGCGGCAAAAATCAATTTATACCAGCACTTCCAGGTTAATAACACAACACTCTACCTTCGCAGAAGATCCTCTTGGATTCTGCAAGGAAGCGTGACGTTTCCGCATTGCTGCAACGGTTTTGGCATGGCATTGCTGCTTATTTTTGGAAATTAGCAAGATCATCCCACATTTTTGTTTGCAAACAAAATGTAGAGGTTTGATGTTGGCGATAACGTTTGGAGTGAGCCGGCATGGTCATGTGCGGGTTGGTGTCCGCACAAATAGCTTTGATGAAATGGTGCAGTTTGTAGGGCTCATCAATACTTTTACAAAATTCAGGGAATTCCGGGAAAGCTTCCAACAGAAATTCGGTATATGTAGGACCAATGAATGCAATGCAAATAATTTGGTGTAATTGTTTGCACAAATGATAAGCTATGGCGAGATTGGCGTACCAAATACAAAATATGTAAAAATGACGATCCAAAAATTCAAGCAGCAATTTGGCATGCATAACATTTAGTGTAAAGAAAATTGGCTGATGATGAAAATTTGCTTTGTAATTGTGTTGAAATTTGTGAAAGTTCTCGAAAGTGTCAAACATTTGATGCATTGCAGTTAATAACAGAGTTGTATGATCCAGCAGTGGTTGCATGTGATGTGACAACAACTCAATTAGGATGTCCCGAGCCATTTGTGTAGACACCACATGCAGCGTTTTGGCCGTCAGATGATGCATGACGTATTCAAGCAATACTTCATAGAGCATCAAGCCCATTGTAATAAAAAATTGGTTTTGCACAAAATATGGATCCGCATAATATAGTCCTCGAAAAATGCTCGGCTCGTGATGAAACACGGAGTAGGCGGATATCTTTGTTGCTCAGCCTCAACCGCCTCAGACAGGATGGCTGAAATGACAATTGAGCGTTGCGGCATGACAGGGAGCAGACAACGGCTGAGGTGACTGGCACAGACATTGTTGTAAAATTGTTGTGCAAGGGCTTTTATTCCTTGATACAGCTGAGTACTGGTTTTGGATACAAGCCAAGCTCAAAGATTTTAGTAATTATTGATGGCCAAAAATATGAGAATATTGTGGCCTAATAATTTTATCAATTAGTAGAAATAGGTTGTAAAACAGATATTGTTTTGCTGCTGCGGCATGAAGGTAAGCAAAGCTGCCTCAAGAACAGCTGCTACTAACCATGGCGTTTCAGCTAGCAGTGGCTCTGACGGCTGCAATGTTTGTAGTATTTGCATCAAAGTAGTGACAGCTGGGGTTGTGACCATACGTGGGCAGCAAGAAATTTCTGGGGAAGGGGTGCAAGATTTTTTTGAAGGTCAAAAAATGGCCTCAAAAATGGTGGTATGGTGATAAAAACACCATTTTCGACGTTTCTCATCAAGCACTATTTATTGGCATAAAAAAATTGCGAAAAAAGCAAAAAAAATTTTCAAAAATTGAATTCAGGGGGGGGGGGTATTTTGATTTCTGGGGGGTGTTTTGGTTTCTGGGGGGGCTGCATACCCCCTCAAACCCCCCCTACCCACGCCCAGGTGTGGTTGTGACGCTGGCAACTGGAATTGTTGCCAGCGGAATAACTGCTTGTTTTGGGCAATGGCTGAGGAATAATTGGGCGGTCAAATTTCATTTGATTTGCAGAAAAAATGGCAGAGGCGACAGGACTTTGGATATTGAGCGGCGTTTGTTGAAACTGAAAACTTGGGCCGTTGGGCTGCGGAACTGGCTGTGGCGTTTGAGTAAAAGCTGGTGGCATAAATAATGTGACATTGCTTGGCAAACGTGTCACTGACTACGAAGTGATTCATTGCGCCGGTGATTTGGGAGGCGCACTCAGAAATTTGCTGGTAGCAGCCCTGAACTTTGACGGCAATAAAATCGGGCCATGCGACATTGGTAACAAGTAGCAACAATGACGCTGGCTGGTCAACAACTGTAGGTGCTGCAATTGGTTGGCCAAATATACCCATTGACGTTAAAGCAGGCGTTGATGATTCTGCATCTGAATCAATGACAATGGAATATTAGACAGGATGGCTGAAATGACAATTGAGCGTTGCGGCATGACAGGGAGCAGACAACGGCTGAGGTGACTGGCACAGACATTGTTGTAAAATTGTTGTGCATGGGCTTACATTCCTTGATACAGCTGAGTACTGGTTTTGGATACAAGCCAAGCTCAAAGATTTTAGTAATTATTGATGGCCAAAAATATGAGAATATTGTGGCCTAATAATTTTATCAATTAGTAGAAATAGGTTGTAAAACAGATATTGTTTTGCTGCTGCGGCATGAAGGTAAGCAAAGCTGCCTCAAGAACAGCTGCTACTAACCATGGCGTTTCAGCTAGCAGTGGCACAACTCGCGGAATTTGGTATTTGTCCAGATTTGGCTCTGACGGCTGCAATGTTTGTAGTATTTGCATCAAAGTAGTGACAGCTGGGGTTGTGACCATACGTGGGCAGCAAGAAATTTCTGGGGAAGGGGTGCAAGATTTTTTTGAAGGTCAAAAAATGGCCTCAAAAATGGTGGTATGGTGATAAAAACACCATTTTCGACGTTTCTCATCAAGCACTATTTATTGGCATAAAAAAATTGCGAAAAAAGCAAAAAAAGTTTCAAAAATTGAATTCAGGGGGGGGGTATTTTGATTTCTGGGGGGTGTTTTGGTTTCTGGGGGGGCTGCATACCCCCTCAAACCCCCCCCCCCTACCCACGCCCAGGTGTGGTTGTGACGCTGGCAACTGGAATTGTTGCCAGCGAGAATAATGCTTGTTTTGGGCAATGGCTGAGGAATAATTGGGCGGTCAAATTTCATTTGATTTGCAGAAAAAATGGCAGAGGCGACCGGACTTTGGATATTGAGCGGCGTTTGTTGAAACTGAAAACTTGGGCCGTTGGGCTGGCGGAACTGGCTGTGGCGTTTGAGTAAAAGCTGGTGGCATAAATAATGTGACATTGCTTGGCAAACGTGTCACTGACTACGAAATGATTCATTGCGCCGGTGATTTGGGAGGTGCACTCAGAAATTTGCTGGTAGCAGCCCTGAACTTTGACGGCAATAAAATCGGGCCATGCGACATTGGTAACAAGAGCAACAATGACGCTGGCTGGTCGACAACTCTATGTGCTGCAATTGGTTGGCCAAATATACCCATTGACTTTAAAGCAGGCGTTGATGATTCTGCATCTGAATCAATGACAATGGAATATTTGTCCTCTTCACCTGCAGAAACTAGATTGTAATCAGATGGGAAGGCATCCTTTTCTTTTTTTTGTTCTGGGTTTCACATTTGGTGGCACTCGCAATAATGGAACATAAGCTTTCTTTTTGATCGGATTTTCCATTAGTAATTCATTTTTAAGCAAGACAAACCCTTCCGTTAATTTACTGGGACTGATTTTACTTTTAGTTAAATACATGTCAATCAGAATAAACATATCAATCGTAATTAATGGGTCCAGCACCAAATATTTTTGCATCATTCTTAAAAGAGGCATGCTCCAGGCTTGACCATAGCAATCCGGTGCATTTGGGTTGATGACCTTGTCAAAAAAAGAATTTAGCCATCTGCTTTAATTTGTGGCAATGTGCGGTAATTTTGTGCGTCGGCGTAAAACTTTTGCTAATGAAGATAATATTACTAAATTTTGCACAAAACGAATTTCAATCTAAGGCTTGCAAATGTGCTGCTGGATTGATGATTTGTCGTACGTAATTGATGCATGGGCCGTTAACGGGAAAAAGGCGATCCTATTGTTGGACTGATTTTGACAAGCTAGCCTTACATACTCTAAGGATGTTTGCTAGAAACTAGTGAGGCGCAAATGGCGGTTCTGTGAAGTGCAGAATGTCCCAGACAAATATATGGGCTTGCGGGCCGGCGTGCTGGATGTATCACACAAATGGGCCATTTGTTTTGACATGTGACGGGATAAGTTCTTTGTATTTATTTTCCCACTACTGGAATTTCATATATCATCGATTGTTAACGAATTCGGAATTGTAGCCTTAATAATAACGTCCTTTGACTGTGTTCCTGGGCTGTAATAATACACACATTGCATTGCACAATGCTTTGTTGCTGGTGACCATTGTTGCGTGTCCAATGTTGCCTAGAGGAACAAAAGGCGTTTTCAACAGTGCTTGACAAAATTTGGCTCGCCACCATACGTGGGCAGCAAGAAAATTCTGGGGGTGCAAGAATTTTCAAAGGTCAAAAAATATCATTAAAAATGGTGGTATGGCGTAAAACACACCATTTTTTGAAGTTTCTCATCAAGAACTGGCATCAAAACATTAAGAAAAAAACGAAAAAAATGTTCAAACTCTGAGTTCTAGGCGAGGTATTTTGATTTCTTAGGGGGGGGGGGGGGAATTTTGGTTTCTTGAGGGCGGGGGTAGCATACTCCCCAAACACCCCTTCCCACACTAAGGTGTGCTCGCTACCATTTCACTTGGGTGTTTCTGCGTTTCCAATGATTTGGCGTTTGGTAGCAGTTGCGGGCACACAAGGGCATGGAGGGTTTTGGGGGTATGCATCCTCAGAAGTTAAAATATCCCCCCCAGAAATCAAAATACCCCTCCCCCCAGAATTCAAATTTTGAAAATTTTTTTTTCGCTCTTTTCAGCGATTTTTTGATGCCATTGGATAGTGCTCGATGAGAAACGTCAAAAAATGGTGTTTTTTCGCCATACAACCATTTTGAGACCATTTTTTGACCTTTGAAAATTTTTTCAACCCCCCCCCTTCCCTCAGGATTTCGGTGCTGCACGCCTATGGTTGCGGTATGGAATGTGGCGCCAAAATTGGAAAATTTGTTTTGATGATGGTTTTCGCATTGTGGCGTCAAATCTTAGAAGCAAAACTGCTTTATAACAGCTGCTTCCTCCAACACTACGCGGAATTTGCTTGTGTTTTGGGGAGCTCATCCTGGATAGAGAAATTGGTCACGAGACAAGTCCACAAGCTCCACTCGTTCTGGGAGATTTTCCGCAGCCATGGATCTGCAAAAGGCAAAAAGTCAGATAAGAGTACAGCATGTACTGATTTAGAACCGATTAATAAGCAAACTGACGAATAATCCCAGAATTTTCTTTTCCATCCAGGTGAGTCCAAAAAGTTAATAATCATGGTAGGAGCAACTGGGCGGCATGACAATTTAACCAAGGCAAAATCACTAAGTACATATGTGTGTTTTTTGGCAATTAAATTGGAATACGGTAATTTGGGCCCAGGCAACAGTCTATTTCAATGAAGTATGTGCGTAATTAACAGATTATACATGTAAACAATTTGTGTACTTTTTGGCGTTGGTAGTGCAACAATCCTGTATGGACCTACGCATGTGGGCGAGAGTTTACCAATGTCTGGTTGAATTATGGCTTTATTATAGAGATAAACGATGTCTGACATTTAAAAATTGCTTTTGGTAACCTTTTAATAATATTGCTTTTTCTGTAGGATTCGCACTTGTGCCAAATTTTTGTAGCAATTTTGTGCAAGTCCTTGTAGGGTGAGTTTTATATCTGTGATGTATTTTTCTGTGATGTTAGGTAAATTAAGATTTACAGTAAGATTGTGCAGAAGCAAAATATCAAGTGGAAATGCAGGCTTCACAACCATATAGCATTTCAAAAGGTGAATTGTTTGTAGATGCCTGAGGCATGGCACAATATGCAAATAATGCAAAAGGTAAAAATTGTTTCCAATTATAGACATCTCTTGAACTCAACTTGAAAGTCCATCAATCAACTTATGTTTATAATGCTTGACAAGATAATCACACTGCAAATGATACGGTGTTGTAGATACTTATTTGAACATTGTGTAGTTTACACACTTCCAAAATTAATGCAGATGTAAAGTTCAAACCTTGATTGGTTAGAAATCATTTAGGTATGCCATAACGTGGGATGACTATGCATAATAAGGAGATCAGCAATTGTTCAGGCTTTTATATCAGAAACGGCAAAAGCTTCCACGTACTTAGTAAAATAATCCATAAAAACAACAATTTGATCGTTTCCAGAAGTCAATCGGGTCATATGCAAAGAGTCACACGCGAAAAGTTCAAACAGCACAGAAACTTCAATTGGCTGCATAGGCACATATGTAGGATTCAATGCAAACTTGCGTTGCAAGCACATATCACAATTCTTACACCACTCAATCACATCATTCTCCGTACACGGCCACCAATAACACATTTCAATGGCAGGCAAAATTTTACGTAAAGCTAAATGGGCTCCAAAAAGAGAGTCATGAAATTCAGTTAAAATAAAGTGATACAACGATTTGGAAATGAAGAGTTGGTGAACAACAGTAGGCTAACGCTTTGGTTGAAAACAGCAAAAAATTATATCATTCAACAAGAAAAACTCGTCACAATATTTACATGTCGTTAAATTGTTCAGAGATGCGCGAATTTTATGCAGTTTGTTGTCAGCACGCTGCTCTGTGAGTAGTCTCACAGGCATTAAAATTTCTGCTCTTTATTAGTTGGTAAATTGGGCTCGTTCACAAGAAATAGGTGGGCGACAGTCAGATTTATTTGGTACACTTGGTGCGTTATCTGCTTATTGGTCAGGGGGTTAATTGTCATCCTTGGATTTGGATGCTTTAGATTCCAAATTTGAAATGTTAACGACTGCTTTTCGTTCAAGTTTATATTTTCATTTGGCGTGATCGTATTTTGGGTGTTGTGAATTAAGATCCAACAAGCAATTATATGCGCCAGGAACATAAACAATCTCAAATTCATATTCCTGTAATTTGAGACCCTAACGACGTAGTTGACTCAATGGGTCTTTAATGTTAACAAGCCAAGTTAATGCCATCAGTTTTGGCAATAAATTTCTTTATGTACAAGTAATGTCGATAGGATATGATGGCCCACACGACTGCAAGCGCTTCTTTTTCCTAAGTTGCGTAGTTACATTCAGCTGAGTTTAACACATGGCTGGCGTAGCCAAGAATAAAACGAGTTTTGACAGCAGATGTTTCTGTGTTAAAATTGCACCTAAAGCGTAATTACTAGTGTCAGTTATCAAGATAAATTTGTGCTCATTGTCGAATTTAGGTAGTTGCAAAATCGGAGGCATTTTAAAAGCGTTTTTCAATAGTTGGAAGGCAGTTTGGTATTTGTTAGTCCAAACAAATTAAGCGTCTTCATGTAATGAAAGGAAGAGCGGTTTTGCGATTTAAGCTAGATCTTAAATGAGTTTTTCAAACCACTGGACCAAGCCAAGAGATTTCTGTAGGGCTTTGACCGTTTTTGGAACAGGGAATGCGATTGAATTGGCTACCTTATTCAAATCTGGAGCAATGCTGAATGAACTTATACAATGATCAAGAAATTGGTAAATCCGCATAAGTTCGCGTTTCAAAGTAAGTTCGTTTTTCAAAGTGCAGTGAATACGTTTTTGAGATCTAGTAAATGTTTGTTAAATGCTTGTGAAAATACAATGATATTGTAAATGTATACTAGGCAAGTTTTTTAATTAAGACCTGTGAGCACTAGCTCCATTAGTCTCTGAAAATTGGCAGGGGCATTTTTCAATCCGAATAGTAGATTATCAAATTTGCAATGTCCTACCGGCACACTTGAGCATGGGGTTTTGGAGGGTATGCACGCATCCCCCCAATGAAACCAACTTAACCCCCCGCCCAGAATTCATTTTTTAAAATTTATTTAGTTTTTTCGCAATTTTTTAATGCCAATGTATAGTGCTCAATGAGAAACATGAAAAAATGGTTTTTTTTGCCATACCACAATTTTTAACACAATTTTTTGACCTTTGAAAAATCGTGCACCACCCTCAGATTTTTTTGCTGCCCATGTATGCCTACTGGGCATATAAACACAGTTTTTCACGAGATTCGTTGTTGAGAGGGATTTGCCAATATCCGGATTTCAGATTTGAAGTACTAAAATATGCAGCTGTCCCTAGCGTGTCAAAATAGTCATCTAGTTGTGGCAGGGAGTAAATTTGCTTTTTGGTCACATTCTTTAATTGACAATAATCAAGTACAGGATGGAGGGAACCGTCTTTTTTACCAATTAAAAATGAAAGACTAGCTCAAGGGCTTGTTGTTGGTGAGATCATGTTTTCAGCAAGCATTTTGTTGATTATTTTTAGCATAGTGTTTCTTTGTGTATGTTCCACACAGTGCGTTTTTCCAACAACGGGAGGATTATGTACTGTATTGATGTGATGTTCTACCAAGGGCGTACGGCCAAGAGGTTTGCCTTTGAATGCAAAAACAGAATCGTATTTTTGACAAAGTTTGCGAATTTGTTGTTGTTGTTGTTGAGAATTAATGGTACAACCTTGTAACACTTTATTTATAGACAAAAAGAGTTCTGGTGCCCTATCGTCTGAATTAAAAACAGGAGACACCCCTTCTACATTGGCGGTTAGCGAACCAATAAAGTTACCGCTATCAATATGAATTGGCGCGTTTAGAGTATTACACACACACACACAGGAAAGATTAATTGCTATGTGTCAATGACCATAGAAGCGAGAAACAAAGAAGGTTTTCCATAAACTCTAGGTTTGGTTCAAAAAGAGCAATATTAAAATCAAAACAATCATGGCTGTGTCTAGGCTGGATCACAATAGGTTCTGGAAGCGACACATGCACACGCACAATACCAGCGATACTTGTGGTAGGATTGGTGCAAAGTTGTATTTTTTGGTTGGCGATAAAAGTTTGAGTTTTATGTCATATATAAAAACAAAATGTTTGATAGGATAAACCTAAAGTAGAGCGGATTTGCAGAAATCAAAACCTAGGAGTATATCTTCCGGCAAGCAATCGATAATTGATACTATCATGAGAATAGGCTGATAAGCAATACTTATATGCATCTTAAACTTAAATCATACAACGGCTGTTATTTTTCCAACACCATGAAGTATTTTGGCCATTTGTATTGGAGGCAATTTAAATCCGAGATGTAAAAAAGCAGCTGTGGTCATTATTGTGACCTAAGAACCTGTAGCAGGAATCTTTATACCATGCACTTTAGCTAAAATGGTAGGTAAATTTGTTCCAGCGTGACTAACAATCGGTATTTCTTTCATCATTCGTTTTTGTGAGTGAATTGGCTAATTTTTTGTAAATCGCTAGGAGTTGTTGCAAACGTTCATATTCCTCAAGAAATTCTTGAGATGCAAATAATTTTTCTGATTTTGTCATTTTTGGCATTTGCAATGTAACCATATTTATGTCATTTCCAGATGCAAGGGTAGGTTGCAAGTAGTTAGGCGTGTCTCCCTAGATCGCAACTAGATTGCAACATCATAACATAGCCTGTGTTATAGCATAGGCAGAGGGGCTCAGAATCTGCGCCCTAGCTTTTCTTAGGGTGCACTGCTGTAGCATAGGATGTGTTGTAGCGTAGGAAGGACCCAAACCTGTCTGGGGAGGGGCGCGTCCAGCCCAGAGCCAGGGGAAGGTAAATTTCCATGAGGAAAATTTCCCAAAGAGGTGGATTCAAAGAACTACAACTCAAGAGCCAACAGTAGGATTGAGCTAAAAATTTTATTATTTGTCAGATATACGTTAGGCATGCTATGCAGAGAATTTTAGTGCGCAGCCTACAGTATGCCAATTTTAATTCACACTTTCTCATATAGCACTATAACTCAAAAACCACAAGCCGGATTTTGTTCAATATTTCAGGATATGATATATAAACCTTAGCTCAGCTATTAACAATATTTTAGCGTGCAGCATACAGTATACTAATTTATTTTACACATTATTGTAAAAGCACAATATTCCAAGAACCGCTAGCCGAATTTTGTTCAAATTTTCAGGATATGATGTATATAGACGAAGCATGCTATATAGGCAATTTCAGCGCACATCCTACAGTATATTAGTTTACTTTACACTTGGTTATATAAAACTATAAATTTAGAAATAGAGGGCCGATTTGGTTGACATTTTCATAGCAGGGTGGGTTTTTATTGCATGTGTTATCTTATTGTTATCAGCATGTAATCTACAGTATGCCAATTTTAGTTTAATCTTCCTCATGTAGCACTATAACTCAAGAACTAATGAGCGGATTTTCTTCAATTTTTTAGGATAATATGCATATATGCAAGGCATATTATATACGGAATTTCGGCGCACAGCCTACAGTATGCCAATTTAAGTTTAAACTTTCTCATCTAGCAATATAAGTCAAGAACCAATGAGCGGATTTTGTTTAAATTATGAGGATATTATGCATATAGACAAGGCATGCTAAGTACGGTGTTTTAGCGCGCAGCCTACAGTATACAAAGTTTCTTTACACTTGCTCATATATCACTATATTTTAAGAACTAGAGGCGGATTTGGCTTAGATCTTCAAGGTACGTTAGGCATATTTAGGTATGCTATGTACAAAATTTCCGCGCACTACCTAGAATATGCTGATTCTTTATATACATGTAGTGGAAATCTGTTTAATAGCGTATCTAACGTTGTAGAAATCTACCTAAAAATTATAGCGTGTGGAAATGTCCCTTAAGTGTGTACGAAATAGGTTATATCATATAGGGCGTGGTTATTACGATTGACGTCTAGTGACGCGTTTTTCTATTGGCTGACTAAGAAATTTGAATACTACATCTCATCAATTTTTGATATCACCCAGCGATTTTCTGTTTATGGGAAGTCGTCCGTTTATATTATCATTCGAGAGTGTTCGGGCTTTCGTTGTAGTTTCTGTGGTATTATAACCAGAAGTCATCCGTTTATATTATCGTTCGAGAGCGTCGGGCTTTTGTTGTAGTTTCTGTGGTATTATAACCAGAAGTCGTTCATTTATATTATCGTTCGAGAGCGTCGGGCTTTCGTTGCTGTTTCTGTGGCACTATACCCGAGTCGTTTATTTATACTACCGTTCGAGTGCGGCGGACCTCCGTTATCGATTCTGTGGCACGTTTAGTAAACATTGCACGAACATTCACCCATTTGAAGGACCTCGGGGTAGCATCTACTACCATTGAAAACCACCCAAAGCAACATGGTGCTCATAGCCGGGAATTCAGGTTGGTATTTTCATTGATGTGCATGCTTTTGTTTATTGCTGATTAAGTTTACTTAAAAATATGGTTCTAGTTAGTGTAGGGGTTTTATCATCGGCTAGGCTATATAGTGTCGCACGTTTTTCGTAATGTTTTGAGTCATTTGGGTTTAACAATTGAGGGTAAACGTGGTCAATTAGATGTCGTACTTAAGGATTATGTAAAAAGTGAGCTCGAAAAACAAGGAATTTCGGATATTAATTCTAAGGTTGTAAATGATTTTGAGTTTGATTTACCTATTGAACTTGGTCCGCGTTCTAAGGCTAAAATGCCTAGCGTTTCGAGTAATGATGGTGAAACTTCTGTCGTAGATCGTAATAATGATGAAAATGCTGCTGAGAATTCTGATTTTGAGGACGCTGAGTCTGTTAAGGTCGACAAATTAGAAAATGTTTTGCAAGCACAGTTTGCGCATTTTCAGAATAAACTAATTGAACCGCTATTAAATCGAAAATTTGAACAAAACGAAACAAAAATTTCGGAGTTCATTTCAGAGCTTAAAGAAAATAACGAAAGAATTGATTTAAGGTTAAATCATGTAGAAACGGAAATTTCTCGTGTAGAAGAACAGTCTATTGCTCGTTGTGACGTCATGAAGGAAAGCGTAAAAGTGTTAGAAAGTAAGACCTTGGTTACTTTTGAAGAGTTAAATACGTATCTAAAAGTTAATAAGCAATTATGTGAAGATGTGCATTCGGATTTTAAGAAACATCGTGACATGGTTGAAAGTTGTGTTGACCAGAATTTCGATCATCTTAAAAATTTAGTCGAAAAGGTTCAGGTTAAATTACAGCAAACTGATAATAAATTAACTGTTGAGCTAAATGAATTAAGAAATTGCGTTTTTCATAATAATCTCGATACAAATCGTAATCAGAATACCAACGAATCGGGGCAAAACCCTGAGCTACGTGCACGATTATTGAGTAATGAGCAATTAGATCGCAATTATTCTGATCGTTTTAAGATACATTCTGAGATTAAACCTGAGATAGAACGTGAAATTTCAGATGAATTGCGTAATTTCAAAATTCCTAGGCATTTTGGACCAGTTGACGGGAATAATGAAGAAATTTTCTTAGACTGGCTAGCCAAAATTGAGAGGACGGGTGAAACCTCCGAGTGGACTAATAAGTATAAATGTTTCGTTATTGCTAATTTGGTTGAAGGCCGAGCGGCCACTGCGTTCGATAAAATTTCTAAGGCTGATCGTGTAAATTGGGATAAACTTAAGCAATGTCTTGTTACTTCTCTTGTGCCTGTGCAACATTTTGAGCGTCTGCAAAGTGATCTTAAGCGTATAAATCAAAAATTTAACGAATCTGTTCGTGAATTTAACATGATTTTTCGTGAGAGAGTCAGAAAAGCTTATGCTGCGGAAAATGCTGGTTTCAGTGAAAAATTTCTTGTTGAAATTTATATCGATTTGCTACACAATGACGAAATCAGATTAGAAGTTGCGCGACATCATTTTGTTAATCTTGATGATGCTATGAATTGTGCAGAAAGTGAAGCTGCTCTTCGCGATAGCATTTTGCGAAAATCTCGTTCTTATGCACCGCGCGTTGCTATTCTAAATTCTGATGAAGTTTCTCGTTTTTCGAATGATAAGCAAGATCGTTTTTCGAATAAGGCTCAACTTAAATGTTTCTATTGTCAAGGGTTAGGTCACGTAAAAAAGAACTGTGTTAAATTTTTGCATGTTCAGCAAAATTTACGACCGGTAAATAGACGCTTTTCGTCTAGGGTAGGGACCCAACCTATGCAAAAACATTGTTTTGTTTGTTCATCTCGTGATCATACATCTTTTGAGTGTCCTAATAATTTTGCTCATTTGAATAGACTTCCGCCTGTTACCATTCCTATTATAAGTTCACGCGCGCATAATTATTTCGAAGCGACGCCTAGAACAAATTTGCCTAACGTTACTTATACTGTTTCGAGCGCTGTACCCACGTCATCCGTTTTAGCGCCCCAATTTCCATTATATCCACCTGTTTGCAATAATATTCGTGCGCAGTATAGCAGTATGCTTCAGCCTTTAGTACCTGTGTATATCGGTGATAAAGATCTGTGTTTTACTGCGTTTATTGACAGTGGTAGCTCATGTTCGTTAGTGCATAAACGTGTGTTGACGTATTTAATGGAAAATGGTGAATCTATGCAAAGAAGTCAGTCAAAAATTGGCTCCATGAAAACAATCGGTGATTTTTCGATACCAATTTTGGAAGAGGTGACGCTTAATATGCGAATGAAACAAAATGATGCTGAGATAATACATGGAAATTTTTTGGTCACTGATGATATGTCATACGATTTATTAATAGGCCAAGACATTATGGATTCTGAGCAAATAATGCCTGATATTAGTCATAGAGTAATATGGTTTAAGAACACGCCTATATTATTCGTTAATAATCCAAATGTTAATATTAATTGCGTATCATTAGTTTCTGTGCCTGCTGATATTGTTATTCCACCGCGTCATGTATCCTTTATTGAAGGCATAGGTAGTTCATATTTAAATGGTCGCGAAGTTCATTTTGTGCCTAAAATATTTGAAAAATCAGAAAGCGCTGAGATACCTGTCTTAACAGAATGTGTAGTTACTGTAGAAAATGGAAAAATTCCGATTCAAGTAATTAACTTGTCTGATGATTCGGTTAGAGTGAAAAAGCTGATGTTTTGGGACACATTGAGCCTATCGATAATTTAGAAGTAGGAAGTTTGCGCGCTGAATCTGATTCATCTAATGCTATGCTAGGGAATCCTGCTATAATAATAGAACATGCTTTATCGGATAATTTGAAGCATTCTGTGTTAACTATTGACCAACAGTCAAAGTTGTGCTCGTTTTTAGTTGATAACAGTGATCTCTTTGTAGAAATTACTGGCCGGGTTGGACGGACAACCAAGGTTAAGCATAGCATTAATATAGGCAATGCGGAATCTTTTTGTCAGCCTATTAGACGTTTTCCTGAGACTATGAAAGAAATTATTGATAAAGAGGTGCAAAAAATGCAAGATCAAAATTTTATAACACCTTCTCAAAGTCCGTTTAGGTCCAATATTCTGTTAGTTTCAAAGAAAGATGGTTCACTAAGGCCTTGCGTTGATTTTCGAATGCTAAACTCATTAACTAAAAAGGATCAGTATCCTATACCTCGTGTAGATGAAACATTAGATTGTTTAGGTAAGACTCAGTTCTTTACTACACTTGACTTAGCTTCTGGTTATTGGCAAGTTGAGCTTGACGATAAAAGCAAAGAGAAAACCGCTTTTGCTACGCGTAAGGGTCTTTTTGAATTTCAAGTTATGCCCTTTGGTCTTTGTAATGCGCCTAGTACTTTTCAGCGTCTCATGGATCTAGTATTATCTGGCTATCAATGGGATTTCTGTGTAGTGTACTTAGATGACATCGTTATTTTTTCTAAGACGTTCGAAGAGCATTTAGATAATTTGCAGAAAGTTTTCGATCGTATTCGTGATGCTAATCTTACATTAAAAATCGCAAAGTGTCATTTTGGCCGGCGCGAAGTGCCGTTTTTAGGTCATATAGTTTCTATGAATGGTGTTAGACCTGATCCGAAAAAGATTGAGGCAATTGTAAACTGGCCTGTTCCGAAAAATAAGGATGATGTTCTTTCTTTTCTCGGTTTATGCGGCTATTATCGTCGTTTTTCGCAAAACTTTTCACAAAAAGCTAGTCCGCTTTTAGAAATAAGTAAGCCAAGAGGTAAATTGTTTAAATGGGAAACAGAACAGGAGTCAGCTTTTCAACGACTCAAAACTGACGCAATTAATTTTCCTATTCTGCGATTTCCTGATTTTACTAAGCGCTTCATCATTTATACTGATGCATCTGAAAAAGGTCTTGGTGCAGTATTAGGTCAGAAAGATGATACCGGTGAATGGGTCATTGCTTATGCGAGTCGCGTTCTGTTAGATGCTGAAACTCGTTATCATATTAATGACAAAGAAATGCTAGCTGTCTTCTGGTCGGTGCATAAAGTGTTTAGACCTTATGTGTATGGTCGATCATTTGATTTAGTCACTGATAGTTCGGCTGTGTTCTGGTTTAAGAATGTTAAGGACGGAAGCCCCAGGTTAATGCGTTGGCAAAATGAGTTAAATCAGTATGACTTCGTTGTATATCAGCGAAAGAGTCAAGCGCATGGTAATGCTGATGGCCTTTTGAGGCGTAATAGTGAAAACAGTGATCATTTAATGACCGTGGATATGCCAAAAGATGATAAAAATGGCCAAAATGATTTTTCAACTACTAGTTTTCCTAGTGTGTCATTGTTAGCTGAAAGTTCGGAAAATGCATTCAATTTTGAGGAGCTTATGCCGTCATGGGCTGAGTCTCAATGGAACGACGACTTTTGTAAAAAGTTTCTGCTGTTCTTATTGAGGCATGAATTACCAATAGATGAAAAAGAGTTGAGAAGCATTACTATTCAATCTCATAATTTTGTCATCAGTGAAAATCAGTTATATCGTTTTATTGAGAAAAATGGTCTATGTTTTAGTTATCAGTTGGTAGTTCCTGAATCGAGAAGGCGTGAAATTTTATGGTTTTATCATAATTCCTTATTTTCTGGTCATCTAGGAGTTGTGAAAACTTATCGTAAAATCAGTTCTAAGTACTGGTGGCCTGGAATGCTCTCTGATGTTCATGAATGGATTAAAAATTGCTTAAATTGTCAACAAATTAAAATGGTTCCAAGTAAGGCTGAGTTGCAAAGCATCACGGTTGATGATGTGTTTAGTCGAATAGCTATTGATATAGCACAGTTACCATTAACAACACAGGGTAATAAGTACGTGTTGGTTTGCACAGAGTATTTAACAAAATGGGTTATTGCTAAAGCGATTCCAGATATGAACGCTGAAACTGTAGCAAAATTTATTTTGTTTGACGTTGTGTGTCAGCATGGAGTACCAGGTACGATCTTAACTGATCAAGGGACTCAATTCACATCCCAGGTTATCACTGATTTGTGTAAATTAATGCGAATTTCTCAGAGTTTTACTACTATCTTTCATCCACAGTCCGATGGACAGTGTGAAAGGTTTAATCGGACGATGTTTCAAATGTTAGCATCGTATGGAGTCGAATTGAATGATGAATGGGATGTATTGCTTCCTTATTTGGTTATAGCGTATAATACAGCTTCGCATGCATCTACAGAAATTCCTCCTTTTGAGTTGCTTTATGGTAGACCTGTGAGTTTTCCGATTGATTTAGTTGCTAATCGAAAAGTTGATCCAGATGTTTTTGGTCAATTTAATCCTGCAGTGGTTTCTCAACGATTAGTTGAAACTAGGCAATTAGCTCTAAAAAATATCGAAAAATCTCAAAATCGTCAAACAAGTTATTATAACAGAAAAACTTGTAACAGAAAATTTGAATTAGGTGACTATGTGTTGCTTTATAATATCTATCGAAATAAAGGGGTAAAAGGTAAGCTAAGTCCAAAGTGGATAGGACCATATGTAATAGTGCATCGTGAAGGTAAGCTAAATTATCGTATCAGACCTTTGCATGTGAGAGGACCTGAAAGAGTCGTTCACATTAATTTGTTGAGTAAATTTAACTCAAGAAGTGTAACTAAAATTGACGAGAACTCGGAAAAGTTGGAGAAAAAAGAGGTGAAAGGATTGGTCGAGCTATTTCCAGGTAAGCTTGTAATCGTGAAAAGTCGCGGTTTGCCTTTTTGTCCTGCTGTAGTGGAACCAAATCGGTATTTAAAAGGTAAAATGCTGGACAATGAAGTTTTGGTGACTATTTTAGGGAGTAAATTTTTGAGAAAAATCCATAGAGATCATGTTTTCGAGTTTTCAGAAAGAAACGAAATGGAACTTGAACGTGTTGCTAGGACTAGGTTAGCTAAGCTAGCTCTGCAAGAAGCTCGTGCTTTGAAACAATAGAGTAGAGTCAATAAAATTTGTATGTACATATGTTTGTTTTAATGTTGTAGTTTTTTTTTGTGAAGGTGTCGTTGGGCGATTGGGAAATCGAGTTCGTATCACAGTGTTGGCTATATGGTCATGGGTCAGTACCTGGATGGCGCCTATGGGTCAAATAGGTGATGTATGTGACAATGGACGAGTAAGAAAGCATATTGTTTTTTATTTTAACATTAATCAATTTTTGTTGATGCCTGAATTTTTCTATTTTTTGACTCATATTAACTTATTGAGTAAATGCTGTTTGAAAAGTAATGGGTTTATTTTGGCTTGTCCGGAAGGCATTGAATCTATTTACGTAATGCTGCGTAACCAAATGTGCCCATCACGTAATAAATTGTTGTCAGTACGTGTATTTCCATATGTTCTTTATCAGCTGTATAAGCGTTATGTTACTATAGTGTATACCTTAAAAGTCTTAGTTAAATTGCGTGTACAAAATGTAAAGAGACTTGGTAAAAATAAAGGTAAAAGTGTCAAGTGTAATTTATTTAATGGTGCTAAGCATATTGATTTACGTTTAACAACATTGTGTAATTTACGTGGTAAACGTCAGGTAAAACGGTTAATTAAGCCTGTAAAATGTCAAATAGATAAATGTAATAAATGCGTAATTGTGTCTGTAAAGAAGTGTAATAAACGTGTATTAGTGTCAAAGCCAGGTAAAAATGCATTTATTAAGGCTATGAAATCTCGTACTATTATGTTACGCAAAATTGAGCGCACACAAAAATTGTTTGAGCATAGTTTGTGTGTTAAGAATTTTGCAGCAGCAAAATGTTTTTGGAATAAAATCGTTAGTTTCGATGAAACGTTACACGAATCTGGGTATTATCGTAATAAGTACCACGTTTGTAAAGATTCAAGTGTAATTCATTGTGCTAAGGATACTAAACAAAATATAACTATGGTTCAACAATTATCATATAAAAACTTTGATATATTATTTTACGTTAAATGCGAAATTAAAAGTCATTTACAGTTCTTAACTAAATGTTCTAGTTTAGAAAATCCAACTGAAATTGAAATAAAAATAAAACTTTTTAAAGATTGGCTAAGTTTGGTTAAAGAATTGAGGGAATTAATTTATTTGGTGCCAATTGTTAAGGTCGTTGCTAATAATGATTTATTTGATCAGTTAATCGATTCTAAGTCGTGCCGTGGTTGTATCAGCACAACGCCGGGTAACTACCTGACAGTTAATCCAGTCGATATCGACGGGTACAATGAATCTTTGCAAGTAATCAGCAAAAAATGGCGTGAATTAGCCTCACATCTTCGATCCCTTGGTTTGTGGAAAGAAGCATGGCGTCGTTGGACAAAAGACTCGCCTTGCCGACTAGATTTTATGTCGTTTTGTTTTATAAATGATGGGTCGCCTGAAACGTTTATGCTTACGAGTTATGTGCCTTATAATTATTATTTACAACTCGCGCTCACTTTGCTCGCGTCTGAAAATTTGTATCGTGCTGAGAACGCATGGGTGAACTTCCATTTAATTTAAATTTTCCCACTTTTTGCTTAATCTTTAATTTTTGGTGTAATAATCAATTAACTTCAATACTATTACATAATCTTATTGTTAATTGTTGTGTTAAGGTAAGATAATAAGGTGAGTAGATACATAAGTTAGTGTTATCGACTTTATAGCATAATTTCAATGTAGTCATTGCCTTACAAATTTGTAGCTGAGTTCCTGTCACTTTAAGTCTCAGTGAATTTCTGTCAAAACATTTTCTACGTGTTTGAGAATTGTATCTATCTCAAGCATTACGTATAGCCAAGCTGAGAAATTTAGGTTTGGTGAACTATCACGATGTTTGTGGTCAAGGTGTATGGTATCAACATAGGTATGCAATGGTTATTATGGTTTATAGTTATAGTTAGCAGCAACGTGAATACTGGTTGATAATCTGCAGAGTAGTATTAGCTGGTTGTTTTATCAACTCAGTGTTATGAGTTGACTGGTTTAGCTAATGAAGTGCGGAGTTAGCACTGAACTTGTGGTATTATGAGTAGTATATAGCTGTTGCTGTTGGCTGTAAAGGTTGTTAATATTGCCTACCTAATGGCAAAGTAAACTGGTGTAAAGATACCTACCATGAACTCTGTATGTAGTAGACCACGAACATCATTGGGTTCAAAACAGGTAAGAGTTTAGGAAATCTTGGCTTGCATGTGATGCTCTGAGACAGATAGTAGTGATCTGAAATCAATTGTACTATGAGATACCATAATAGTAAGGTGTTAGTGTTTAGGGGTATTAGTGTTACGAACTAGGTATTTTGAGAAAAGTCGTGAGGTAATAACGTGCTTGTTAGAGTCATAACTGAAGGTAATTAAGCCTTTAGAGACCACTCTATGATGCAGATGTGCTACAGCAATGCAATCTTAATATGTTTCAAATCTATAAATTGTAAGACTGTATGCAAAAAACTAGAGCAAAAGCTCTCCTCTCTATCATGTTGTTCATATGTTCCCATTTGGGAACGTTGGCTTCTTAGGGAACATTTTTGCCAAATTTCATGTTCTGTTATGTTTTGCAAAACATATAAGATTAAAGCGATCTGCTACAAACATTGATAACACAAGTAATCTAAACTGTCAAATTGTCAAATAGAGAGCCGACAAGGGTGTGGTTTTGAGTATTTGAAACCTCATAGGAACCATAAACCTCAGATAACCAAGAAACTTTCAGTAGACACCGTAACTTTATATTTGTTTTTTGTTAGATTTGCTCGCTTTCTAGATAACATTAAATAATGTCTAGCTAAGATGAGTAAAAACTATTATTGAGTTATAATCTGTATTTTCGCTTTTTCTGGATTTTTCAAAATTTATTGGTTTTCTCATTTCTACGCTGTTGAACTAATGCCCTTGATCTCAGAGCTATTTACACTGCATCGACATATGTCGGTATACTAAAAATTAGAAACCATGAATCAAGATTCGGGAAATAACAGGAAGTCAGGGTGTAATATAGTCAATTTGGTTATTTCATTCAATTTTTAATAAGTAAAATTTTACAGTGAATAAAAGTAAATTATAATATCATACGTTTACTCATTTGGACATTTGCCTATCCACAGTTGTTATCAATAGTCCAATAAACTTACCCTCAAAGTTTAGTTATGTTGCTAGCATGCTTCTGAGCTATTAAAAAATGTTAGAAATCAGTAGTTATATAAAGTTTGATAAAGTCAGTGCAAGTTCTACAGATCAAAAACACATGATGTTGTGCATGAATTTAAGAAAATTTGTCTCTAAGCCTCTACAGATTCATGGCTCTGTAAGTTATAGTAAAAAAATAAAGCAAAGTAGAGCAGGTAATTTCTGCACAAGCACCTAAAATTATTTACAGAAACACTTAAATTTTCGCCTATAAACCGCTAGAAATCAAGAGCTACATTGTTGTGTAATCGTAACACATAGAATCAATTAAAAATCCCATAAAACCGCACTTAATATTTTAAATATGTGCATTGGAGTCATACCAGAATGCTAGTGGAGCTCTAGAAAATTGAAGGAATGCATGAGGGGTCACTAAAGAGCATAGCCAAGGTTACATATGCTGCCCCATAGATTTTGTTCTCTTTCCAGGAATTGAATATTTTTGCACTCCTAGGAGCCAACGTTCCCAAACGGGAACATCAATATAAATTTAACCATAACTTTTGATGAAGAATTAAATAAAAATGAATAACATACCAAAATGATCAGAAAACCTCTGCAAACATGACTGCATGACATTTGGTACAAAAATTTTGTATGTCGATTGACAATATGCAAATTTCTAAACATCACAAACTTTCGCTATTTTTGTCTAATTTAAGACAGTATAGCATAGCACATACTCATAATTAAGTTTTTTATTTGCTCTCACAGGATAGGCAAACATCTTGTTTCTCATCCAAAACAAGTCTCGTTTAAATTAGATGAGTAGTTATTATGCAACAAAATTTTGAAAATATGTTCCCGATTGGGAATGTTGGCCACTAAAAGGTTAAACAGATTATTTATTATTCGATTTTCTGCCTCGGTGGAAACTCGGCTTTTCAAAAAGGGGTGTGTAGTGGAAATCTGTTTAATAGCGTATCTAACGTTGTAGAAATCTACCTAAAAATTATAGCGTGTGGAAATGTCCCTTGAGTGTGTAGAAATAGGTTATATCATATAGGGCGTGGTTATTACGATTGACGTCTAGTGACACGTTTTTCTATTGGCTGACTAAGAAATTTGAATACTACATCTCATCATTTTTTTATATCACCCAGCGATTTTCTGTTTATGGGAAGTCGTCCATTTATATTATCATTCGAGAGCGTCGGGCTTTCGTTGTAGTTTCTGTGGTATTATAACCAGAAGTTGTCCGTTTATATTATCGTTCGAGAGCCTCGGGCTTTCGTTGTAGTTTCTGTGGTATTATAACAAGAAGTCGTCCATTTATATTATCATTCGAGAGCGTCGGGCTTTCGTTGTAGTTTCTGTGGTATTATAACCACAAGTCGTTTATTTATATTACCGCTCAAGAGCGTCTGGCTTTCGTTACATTTTCTGTGGCGCTATACCTCAAGTTGTTTATTTATACTACCGTTCAAGTGCGGCGGACCTCCGTTATCGATTCTGTGGCACGTTTAGTAAACATCGCACAAACATTCACCCATTTGAAGGACCTCAGGGTAGCATTCTACCACAAAACCACCCAACGCAACATACACTGTCATTACAATGCTCGATTTTTTAGCAGTACTTGTCTAATGATGTCGTTAGGGGTTAGTTTTAACCAAAAAAATGAGCAACCAGTATGGGCAAACATTGCTCAAATTTGATGATTATGCTATTTTGACCTTCTTAAAGTTTATCAGGAAACGCACCAAAAAGGGCGATCTTTTCCTGCTGTTTAACTTGTGGGAATTTCTAAGCTCTGAAGCTAGGTTTCAGTTTGTGAACCTGCACACAAAAATCATTGATGAGCACATAACTTCATCCATGTCATCGGTATTTATCTAAAAATGTGCAATGTTAGGAATGTTTTTTGGTAAAGTTTGGAATATTTTTTGTAAAGTTTGAAATATTTTTTTCTAAAACAAGAAATAAATTTTACATGCTTAAGCATTGCGCTTTTGTAAAGTTTGGAATATTTTTTGTTAAGTTTGGGAAATTTTTTTGTAAAATTTGCAATATTTTTTGTAAAGTTTGGAATATTTTTTGGCAAATTTGGGATTTTTTTCTGTAAAGTGTCAAATATTATGTATCTGATCTCATTTCTCAAGCATTATGCTCTCAGCAACTCATGCGACTGTTTTGCACCTGTAAGGATTAAATTTTAGCTTGTGAACAATATAAATGTTACATTGCAAAATTAGTATATTAAGCCAGGAAACAATTCCACTTCATACATGCATTTTCTTTTCACTAGCTCATTAAATTTGCAAAGATTAATGCGGAACCCTGAATTTGCTGAACCTGCTAAGATATGAGGTTTCACTTTTAAATCATCATTTCTAGCATTTAATGCATCTACAGCTGCTTTTATAGCACTTTCACCAACTTTCACTGTTTTGGCTCCAACACACACAATTTTACCCGCTTTGAAAATCAGTTATGTTGCCTGAGGTAGTCAAAATACAATTCCTGAAAATCTCAAATAATTGTATGGTGCAGTCTTTCTTAATTTCTGGTAGATTTCTTCGAGGTTAAGTGTATGGGGTAGTGCTGTTGTCAGTGAAATATTTTGTATACTTATCATTTTTATATAAATACTATCTGATGAACTTATACTTATGCCTAAAACCATGATGTTCGAACATCCTTTTACCTGCCTTGTTTCAGGACCAACAGAGTCAGTCAAACCAACATTTGTCAAGCAATTATTTGGGAATAGAGCATGCCTGATTGATACTAAAAGCAAAAAGATTTGGTGGTGCTTTGCAGGAAATAAGCCTCTTTATAAAAAATTAAACGATGTTTTATTCATAGGAAGGCTTCCTGATTCTAATTACCTGAAACAATTTAGTCATGTGCCTCAACTTTTGATTCTCGATGTTCTTTTGCAAGCGAGCAAGAAAAATTCCGAGATTGTGCAACTTTTTACAAGGAGTTGTCATCCTTGGAACATTAGCATTATACACATTGTTCAAAACGTTTTCTTTGATGGTCTAATAACTTCATGCATCAACTCTGATTATATAGTTTTGTTCAAATACCCTGCTGATCAGCTACAGGCACAAATGCTTTCCAGACAGCTCTATCCTGCCAACACTAAATATATTCTAGAAGCTTATTCCGATGCTACTTCTCAGCCACATGGTTACCTTTTAATTGATCTAACTCAAAATGCTAGAGATGAGCTCCGGCTTAAAACAAATATTTTTAGAAGGCATCCAACTGTTTATATGCAGAAATCTATTAATACTAATTGAGATATTGCGACAAAAAGGGAAAAAGTGGGTAAAGACTGATTAAGACGCAATATTGGTTGTTTACATCTCCAAAGTCAAGCAAAAAAACCTCAAAGAAGCGCTATTATAAATACTGCCAGCAAAGATCAAATCCTTTGTCTCTGTGACTGTGCAAGCAACTTTTTAAATGGTAATATTCCTTTTGATGAGAAGGATATAAATAAACTTTGAAGATATCAGAATCAAATAAGATACCCGGCAAATAATAGGCAGGCGACTACAAAACAAAAGAAAGATATTAAAATACATGAAGGTGGGTTTTTCCCTCTTTTACTTAATCTCATACTTACAATAGCTGGTAGTTTGTTAGCTGATGCAATAGCCGGTAGAGAATAAAACAAACTTAAATAAATGATTTTTATACCTGCTGAAATCAGTGAGTGGACTAAACCTATTAATGTTCTGCTCGATTCCTTGAATAATGAATTGCAAAAAGATTTGCATAGCAAAAGTATAGCTCCTGAAATACCGTCAGGTGCTTAGCAGATTTAAACGACTATATGAACAAAAGCAGCAGCCATGTAGAGCTAGTATGGTTGAAGATGCAAAGAATGCATTGTGTGATTAAGATGTGCTTGCTTGTTGGTATGCCAAAAAATCAGATTCGAAAGGCAAAACTCCTTTTTCACTATATTTGTACAAACCCATTTATTGAAATTCAGCCTAATGGTGAGCTTGTGATAGATGGGAATATAATTGAAGGCTCACACATTACAGATTCAGTTAATGACCTTGCATGTGAGCGTAAGAAAATAAGCAGGCACCCTGGCAAAAAAGAAGTGGTGAAAGTGTCTAATCGCACAAATGTTCCACTGGAAAGTATAGGAAATAGACAAGGTAAGGAGAGAACTTTGCTGCAAGTCCTTAATTCCACTGGTATGAAAGTCTATAAATACTTATCACATTCAATTTATTCAAACAAAATCTCAAAAATGCACGTTTAATTCAATCCTAACAATTACAACATTTGGTTGGAGGGGTAGGGTGGGCAGGCTGCCCAAACTGGCTTTGGGTTGAAAGGGTATAAAGGCCTCCCATACTAGTGGGGCAAAGGTGTTAACAGTTTTTTCCGTTCGCTTTTTAGAATGGCAGTCCCAATTTTGCAGTCAATTGGGAGGTGAGCTGGAAAACATGCTCTAGTTGCATGTTCAAACATAGCATCTGAATTGGCCAACGGAAAACCGTTTTTTAGTCTATTAAAGAACATTGAAAGTGGGAAGCTGCTCAATTGTTTGATGAAGCCTCTCATGCCCTTCAGCAGCAGCAAAGTGAG
Organism: Mermis nigrescens; assembly: GCA_036768485.1. Taxonomy (NCBI): domain Eukaryota; kingdom Metazoa; phylum Nematoda; class Enoplea; order Mermithida; family Mermithidae; genus Mermis; species Mermis nigrescens. The sequence continues at coordinate 859,108 of JAVLUZ010000275.1, forward strand.
GGTCTTGGTAGCCGCCCAAAATCTATAAATACTAGCATGATAGATGCTTTTTCAAAACAAAAAAACGGCTCTCGTAAATGGAAAATCTAACCCCAGTACCGAGACTGAACTGAAACTTTTTACAGTCCCTCCTTCTCAAATAATGGTAAATGTGGTTTTTGGCATGAAATTCAAACCTACAAATCCCATTACTAATGAGGGACCATATATCCACATAACATTAAGCTCAATAAAAACTACAATTACATGCTACTAAGAATCAAAAGACCAGTAGTTTCCGCTGGAGGAGCAGTGCCTGACTATGCGCCTATCAATTTTATTAGTAAGACTTTCAAATTAGTTTTTGACAGCTCTGATAAATATGTATATAGATCGTATTTTGAAACTGAATTAAATTATGGGTAAGATGCCAAGCATTCACATTTGCAATCTGTGCTGTATTTTCACGAAGGTGGAGGTGATATTGACACAAAAGACAATGAATCATTCAAAAAATGTTCGAAAATGTTCAAAGATGAAAATGTTGTGGTAGTTGCGGTCCCCTTGCACATTGACATATTCTTGCAAGACAGATATTTAGCTAATTTTACCGATTTTTGCCTAGAACTATACAAAAATAATAATGCGTTTGTTTAGCAGTGCTTTGAGTATGTCAACCTTGACTTAAAGTCTCACAAATGAAATTTTTTTATCCGTAAAGTTGAGGTTTTAGACACTGTGAATTTAGCCCTTGAGCAAACAATGCTTTCGTACACAGAAAAATCCCATAAGGAGAGTAGCTTTGACTAATTTGCACATTTCAAATCCTGCTTGACAAACGTTCAATCATACATTTTTTACTGGTCAGCTGCCTAGGCGTATAGTCTTTGCCTGTGTTGAAGGCAGTGCTTATTGAGGCAACTTGGGAAAATCGCCAGCAGTAAGGAGAGGGGGGGGTCGCGCGCGTTTTTGGGGGCACCACACAATATAACATAGGACGATTCTCGCTATGTTTTCTACTTCCCACGCGGAAGGCCTATTTTTCAATATTGGGAATATCACTTAGCATATCTAAGTATTTACCGGTTCCCCAGCAATAATTATAGGCGTGTTCTAGCACCCCATTTATGCTTTTATTTGAATGCATCAAATTCCAGTACTTCCTGACTTCCTCCCTAATATTGTCAGGGTAGTTGGGCAAATTTTCTGGAAGAAAACTGTCCTCAAGCATAATTTTAGTCTGAACAGGTTCAACTTTTTCTAATTTAAGTCCTGGATCAGCTTTTACTAGTAAGCATGCTTTCATATGATTGTCTGAGAAAAGATCTGGTGAGTTACAAGACATGCACTTTTTTTATACTTGCTTAGTCTCAAAATGTGCACAAAGTTTCCTAGGTAGCCTAGAAAGTGATGCACATGAAGGGCAGCAATACGTAGCACCTATGTGCACAGACTCCTCGATGCTCCTTTAACTTGTTAGATCGTGTGGATGTTTTGTTACATGTTGTGCAAGTGTGCAGCTTACACTCCGGAAGCTGCAATTGGTTTGAGCCGGCCTCAACAAAAGTTACTGGCATCGGCTGGTGAAGGCTATTTTTTAGCCCTTCTTTGACCAGTAACTCCGGAATTCTGACGTTTGTAGTCATAATTTCCAGAATGTTCCTAAACTTATATTTTTGAAATTTGAAAGAGTTCTAATATTTATAGACTTTGATTTCTAGTCGGGTAACAATTTGTACTCAAAAATTTCTAATATTTATAGACTTTGATTCTAGTCGGATGACAAAATTTAATAATAATTTTTGATATTTATAAACTTTTTGATATAGTCGGATCACAAATTTTAGTAATAATTTTTGATATTTATAGACTTCGGGAGAGGGGTTAGGTATAGGAGTGCTTAGACATGTTTGTGCATGTTCAGACACGTTTTCGGCAGTTTTCCAATATCAAGTGGTGTCTGAAAGAAGCATAAATTTCTTATTTTCAAGCATAGTTGCACAGTTGGTTGAGCGGCGGGTTTCAGTTTTGTGGGTCAGCAGTTCAACTCCCATCACGAGCAATTTTTTCTTTTCAAGGGGATGAATAAAGTCTATAAATAAGCAGGTAACACAGGTAAAAAGCCCCTCCGACATTTGCGGGGATAGCCAAAGGCGGTCACCTGCATGGCGCCCCCAAGTAGAAAAGATAGGGAGAATCGTCCTATTTTATGATGTGCGGCGCCCCAAAAATATGCGCGCAACCTCCCCTCCATCTCCTTACTACTTCGCCTTTTAACTTTAAACCATTCAGCATAAATGATGTGAACGTAAGGTGTGGAGGTATAACATATCCTGCTTACCCACTTAGCATTTAATTTAGACACGACAAGTACTTACAAGCCTATACTCAGATGTTTGATGCATTGGATATTGAGCATGAAGGTAACTTTATTAGCAGAGAAGATTTTGAAACAAGTCACTGCTTCTTTGTGTTCGATTTGACTTCTGATGAAGATGATGGAGGACACTGAGACATAGTTCGTGAAGGAACAACAAGCATTGCTGTTACGTTTTCTGAGAATTTGCCCGATTCTGGCATTTAAATCATTATATATGCTAAATTTGATAACTTAATAATGATTGGTAAAAACCGAACCAGCTGTAGATGCATTAAATGCTAGAAGTGATGATTTAAAGGTGAAACCTTATATGTTCGCACCTTTGGCAAATTTAGGGTTCCGCTTTAATCTTTGCAAATTTTATGAGCTGGTGAAAAGAAAATGCATGTATGAAGTGGAATTGTTTCTTGGCTTAATATACAAATTCTGCAATGTAACAGTTATATTGTTCACAAGCAACAAATTAATCCTTACAGGTGCAAAACAGGCGAATGAGTTGGACAGAGCATATAAAATTGTTTCAACAATGCATTAGAAATGCAGATTAGATACATAATATTTGACACTTTACAAAAAAATTCCCAAATTCGACAAAAAATATATAAACTTTACAAAAAATATTGCAAATTTCACAAAAAATCATGTAAAATTAATTCCGAATTTTACAAAAAATATTCCAAACTTTACAAAAAATATTCTAAACTTTACAAAAAATGTTCCAAACTTTACAAAAAATATTCCAACATTTACAAAAAACATTCCAAACTTTGCAAATTTTTAGATCAATACTGATGACATATATGAAGTTATATGTTCATCAATGATTTTTGTGTACAGGTTCGCAAAGTAAAACCTAGCCTCAGGACTTGAAAATTCCCACAAGTTAAACAGCAGGCAAAGATCGCCCTTTTTCAGGCATTTTCTGATAAACTTTGAAAAGCTCAAAATAGCGTGATCATCGAATTTGAGCAATGTTTGCCTGTACTCGTTGCTCCTTTTTGGCCAAAAATGACCCCTAATGGCATCATTAGACAAGTACTGCTAAAAAATCAAGCATTGTAAAGACAGTGTAAATAAAAAATCAGCATACTCTAGGTTATGCGCTAAAATTTTGTACATAGAATACCTAAGTATACCTAACGTACCTTGAAAATCTGAGGCAAATCCACTCTAAGGTTCTTAAAATATAGTGCTATATGAGAAAGTGTAAAGTAAATTTGTATACTGTAGGCTGCGCGCTAAAATTACGTACATAGCATGCCTTGCCTATATGCATAAAATCCTAAAAATTTAAACAAAATCCGCTTATTTATTCTTGAGTTAGAGGGCTACATGAGAATGTTTAAACTAAAATTATCATACTGTCGGGTGCGCGCTGAAATTCCGAATATAGTATGCATTGCCTATATGCATAATATCCTGAAATTTTAAACAAAATCCGCTCATTGTTTCTTGAATTATAGTGCTACATGAGAAAGTTTAAATTAAAATTGGCATGCTGTAGATTACATGCTGATAACGATAAGATAATACATGCAACATAAACCCACACTACTATGAAAATTTAAACCCAATCCGCCCTCTATTTCTAAAGTTATAGTATTATATGAGCAAGTGTAAAGTAAATTAGTATGCTGTAGGCTGCGCACTGAAATTCGGTATATAGAATGCCTCGCCTATATACATCATATCCTGAAAATTTGAACGAAATCCGGCTATCAGTTCTTGGAATATAGTGCTATACGAGAAAGTGTAAAGCAAATCAGTATACTGTATACTGCGCGCTAAAATTTGGTAAATAGCACAGCTAAGGTCTATACATCATATCCTGAAAATTTGAACAAAATCCGTCTTGTGGTTCTTAAGTTATAGTGCTATATGAGAAAGTGTAAACTAAAATCAGCATACTGTGGGCTGTGCGCTAAAATTCTGTACATAGCATGCCTAACGTAAACCTAACAGACTCTGAAATTTTCAGCTCAATCCGACCGTCGGCTTTTGAGTTATAGCTATTTGAATCCCCCAGGGAAATTTCACCCGTGGAAATTTACCCCTTCCCTGGCCCTGGGCTGGACGCGCCCCTTCCCCAGACAGGTTTGGATCCTTTATATGCTACAACACAGCCTATGCTACAGCATTGCGCCATGAGAAAAGCTAATGCTCTGAAATAACATTGCGATCTAGTTGTGATCTAGGGAGACACGCCTAACTACTGTTGCAGTGGGGGGCAACGTCACGGCGGTTTGGCAATTGACGGTGTATGTCACATACGGGTGATTGGAATGACCATCAGAATGATAATTAGAATTATAATATTTCATACATGGTTCCGGTGGGAAATGAACATGCGGGTCGTTTTGGCATAAATCGTTAGAGGAATAGCGATTATTATAATGCTGATTATGGTAATTACCTCGTGAATTATGCTGATAATTGTTAATTTTGTCAAAAAGATGGACGCAATTGTCTTAAGTCAAGACGCGTGTCATTATTTTGGTAACTAAATGAACGATGTTGACTTTGGTTACAAAATTGAGACTGCAAAGATTGTCTGTTACGATTATTTGAACGCAATGGTGAGCAATTTTACTGTGTAAAGTAATGCAATAGGCTACAATTTCGGGTTACGGGTTTGTTTCTTTGATCAGGATAATTATTTGGTGCGCGTTGTTTTTGACGTTTGAAACTTTTGTCATAAGCATAACCTGGTCATTTGCAAAATGTGCAGAATTTTCATTTAGTCATTCTCAACACGATTCGCGTGATATGACCCACTTGGGCACAAGTGATCAAAGTCATTATTGTGCATTACCCGTGATGTGTCTTTTGGCAATGCACCCTCTATTGGAGCGGCACATACTGACACACACAGAGTTAAGGCATTCTTAGGCGCAAGTTGTTTATTAGCGTATTCAGCTCAGATTGCATTATGCAAAAATTCATGAAGTGAAGCGTCAGGGGCGCGATGGTAAGCTTCACTCGAGATTTCATTTTAGCTGAAGTCGTAGCATTTTGTCGACTTGTTCATTAACCCTCGGTTTACCATGTCCTATGTTGGAGGCCTAATGAATTTTCGTGGCATTTTTTTCTGTTCTGCCTTATCAATGTGTTCAAAACTTTGTCTAGCCTCGTTTTATCTTCAGTAATGTGTATCGTTTTTAATGGTTTAGCTTTATGAGGAGTTATCGAGTAGTAAGAAATATGCATTTTGTGGCCTATTTACAGTGATATCACAAAAACTCAAAATGGGAAAATAAGGTTCTAATAAGAAATTTAGTGGTTTATTCCTTTCATGCTCTTTGAATGCATCCCCTGGATGTGTTTAGCACAACAGAAATCTGCTTTTTCCTCTTTTTGCATAATGTCCAACAGGTGCATATTGTAATGCATTGTGACAGTTTTTTTAATTATACCTCTTTCAAAACAAATTTTCACAGGAAATAACATACATATTCAAAAAGAGCATAAAAAATTGCACTAAATGAATGTAATAGCTGTCAAAGAATGTTGAGAAGGCAATGCTTAATATGCACTAGGAGTTTATGCCATGATGGTGCACTTTGACTGCAAAAACACGATGGTAACCGGAGAGTTAATTCTTCACAAATTGCTAAATAATATGATTTAACGTATTTGTTAGCTTGTTGATTGTGCTTCAGGTAGCGATCATACAACATATCACTGTCGAGCGGGTGATATTCCGCAAACATAGCATATTTTGTTTTTGTATATGACGTTTTAACGTCAGAAGGCAATGAATGAAATAATCGTGACACATATGGGTCCGAAAATGAGGAAAGAAATTTGATGCGATTGGATTTATTGATATTATAAGTGTTCGCTAGTCATTCAAATTCAGCAAGAAATGCTCAAATGTCTGTTTTTTCACTTTGAAAATACTTTTTACTAGTGATGGCGATTTGCTTTTGTTGTGTCCGTGTACTCGGCCGCCATTTTTTGAAATTTGTCGTTTTTACTGCACGAACCTCTGCATTTCGAAATTTTTGGTCCGCGGAGCGCATGTTGCCTGTGTCATACTTGCAGACTTGTATTTCATGTTTTAACGCGATACAATTGAGCACGAGTACATAAGGAAAATCCACTGTGTACTCGTACTCCGTGGTCAAGAGCTAAAAGGAGGGCGGAGCGCGGACAACGAGTACACAGTGTAAATTCATTATGTACTTTTGCTCCGCGCTCCGCGCTTCTTTGATGCAGTCCGTGGAATGCGAGTACACAGTGAATTTCGGTTATGTACTCGCACTGCGCGCACCGTATCAAATGTATCAAAGGTGTGAAGCAGTGCGGAGCAAAAGTACATAGGGAAAAATCCTTATGTACTTTTACTCCGCGCTCCGTGTAACTTTGATGCAGTTCACGGAATGCGAGTACACAGTGAATTTCGCTTATGTACTCGCACTGCGCACACCGTATCGAAAGTATCAAAGGTGTAAAGAAGTGCGGAGCAAAAGTACATAAAGAAAAATCCTTATGTTCTTTTGCTCCGCACTTGCTCGTCATTTTCTGTGTTGTAATCAAAGTAGTGCGGAGCGCGGACCTAAAGTACATCTCTCAAAAAATTAACAAAAAAATTCGTGCTCAGTATGAAGAGTATTGATTTTATCCGATAATAATTGTGAGATAGAAAACAACGATTATTGATCTATTATCATTAAAATTTGTGTAGAAAATTCTCATTTTGTGACCATACATGATGAACTCTTAGGTTAAGGGGTGGTCAGCATAGGTGGGCAGCACCGAAATTCTGGGGAGAGGTGAAAACATTTCTGGGGGGGGGGGGGTGGAAAAATTTTCAAAGGTAAAAAAATGGTCTTAAAAGTGATCGTATGGAGAAAAAACACCATTCTTCGACGTTTCTCATTGAGCACTATCTAATGGCATTACAAAAATCGCAAAAAAAGCAAAAAAATTCGAAATTTGAATTCTGGGGGGTATTTTGATTTCTATGGAGGTATTTCAACTTATGGGGGGTGCATACCCCCCAAACCCCCCTCCACGCCCAAGTGTGGTGGTCAGCAGCCCCAAATATATAGCATGGTCGATCTGGAGGGGTCAGCCAGTATGGAGGGGACAAATATTGAGCTTTTTCGGGTCAAAATGGCCTCAAAAATTGGTAAAAGCGCTAGAATAGCGTTAAAAGAAGGTAATTACACAATTTTTGGTCGAACTACTTTAAAAGAAAATTTTCAACTTTCATCCGTTTTTGGCCTTCCAAACTTTCCCCACAAAATTTTCCATTTTTTCATTCTGGGGGATCAAGACCTCCTGAACCGCCCCCATCGTTATGTGCATGTCTGGTGGTCACTCGGTGTAGGCATCTTCTAATAGTGACTTTCTTTGGTCAAAGTGGAGTCATGAAGTAACACATGTAAATGCTAAAGACTAAAGTGTCGTAAAAATTGTGCTAATGTAACACTTTGGATTTTTATTTGTGTTCAGCTTATCCACTTCAGTTCTTTTCACCCACCTTCACCAAAACTCTCAAGGGGAGACAAGCAGGCGCAAGCAGACATGTCTGAGCGTAGGATGGTCTAGCATTCCAGAATAAAAAAATTGGAAATTTATCGAAAAAATAGGGCAAAACGGATGAAAACTGAACATTTTCTTCAAAAATGCTTTTAATTACCCAGAAACTGCGTGAAAACATAGTTTTTAATGCTACCTGTTTTTAAAGTCGTTTAAACCCAAAAAATCTCAATTCTAGAAGCCCTCTGAGATCGGCTTACTGCCCTATCTGGGCTGTTTTTTTCGCAATTTTCGGATTCCAATGGTTAGTGCTTGAAGAGAAACGTTGACAAATGGTGTTTTTTCGTCATACTAACTTCTTAAGGCCATTTTTTGACCATTGGAAAGATCTTGCAATCCCCCTAGAACTTTTGTGCCGCCCACATATGCTTACCACCACTCCCCCCAAATCGGCCTTGATGTGCATCTATTGTTGTTGCACATGTTTTGCTGGTATTAGCATGGTTCGAAGCGATCCGCTAGACATCCTGAAAAAAATCTTATCGCAGCCATTTTGCGGGAGTCAGTTGCCTGGGGGGTCAAAACCATACCTGGGCGTGGGGGGTTAGGGGAGGGTGTGCAACCCCTAAAAACCAAAATATCCGCCAGAATTTAATTTTAGAATTTTCAGTTTTTTCGGGATTTTTGAGCTAATCGATAGTGCTCGGAGAACTGTTGAAAAATGGTTTTTAGCCATACCACCAATTTTAAGGTCATTTTTTGACCTTTGAAAAATCTTGCACCCCCTCCTCAGAATTTTAGTGCCGCCCAACTATGGTCAAAACCCCCAAACTCCCCAGAACACGTCTGGTTACGAGGCCAAATTCTGTAGGGTCAGATGGTGCAAAATAGTTAAAACTAGCACTAACAATTCAATTCTGGGGTTTTAGCGACATGAGCGAGGGATTTCCGAGATTGGGGTTGTGTAAACCCTTATGCCAATCTGTGGAGAATGGATAAATAAGAAGTTTCTGAGGAAAATCAGGCAAAATAAAGACGAAAAAGCAATGAAAACGAGAAAAAATTGTTTCAAATGTATTCGAAATTGTCTATTAACTGTAGGTTAACCAGTTTACCAGCTATTTTAACATTTATGCCAGTTTTTGACGTGAGTTTTGCAGAGAAAAACTCAATGTTTGACTCCCACAGACCAGCTGTTTCCATGGGATACATGCCTATTCCAGAAAATTAGCAAGCAATGCATCAGAAATATATGAAAATGTACCAAACAATTTATGTACGATTCATGATACAATATGCATACAGTCTGCACATAAAAATTGATAGACTCGTTATGATGTAGCAGCAGTGTAAAAAGGGGAAAAGTAAAACCCGGGAACGGAAACGGAAACAATGGGTAAAAGCCGGAAACGTAAACGGAAACGAAAACGATCCAAAGTGGCGTTGCCGGGTCTTCCAAGTAGGCCCCATCAAGGTCAACACCCTCAACCCCGTTTCCGGCAAAATTTCACACATAAAAGGGGGTTTAGGGGCTCGGAAACGGGATACCCCATTATTCGTATGCGAAGGTGACCCTGGTTCCGTTGAGGGATTCTCCACCCTGGGGGCGGTGCAAAGTGGCGGAACCGGGGTTCCACAAATAGGGCCTATCAGGGTCAACACCCCTTACCCCGTTTTCTGCAAAATTTCACCCATGCAAGGGGGGTTTAGGGGCTAAGAAACCGGGTACCCCATTATTCGTATGCGAAGGTGACACCAATTCCGTCAGGGGTTTCTCCGCCCTGGGGGCAGTCCAAAGTCGCGGAACCAGGGTTTCCCAAGTATGGCCCATCAGGGTCAACATCTCCAACCCCGTTTCCGGCAAAATTTCAAGCATGCAAGGGGGGTTTAGGGGCTTGGAAACGGGGTACCCCATTATTCGTATGCGTAGGTGACCCTGGTTCCGTCGGAGGTTTCTCCACCCTGGGGCGGTCCAAAGTGGCGGAACCGGGGTTTCCCAAGTAGGGCCTATCAGGGTCAACACCCCTAACCCCATTTCCGGCAAAATTTCACCCATGCAAGGGGGTTTAGGGGCTCGGAAATCGGGTACCCCATTATTTGTATGCGAAGGTGACTCTGGTTCCGTCAGGGGTTTCTCCGCCCTGGGGGCAGTTCAAAGTGGCGGAACCGGGGTTCTCCAAGTAGGGCCCATCAGGGTCAACACCCCAACCCCGTTTTCGACAAAACTTTCACAACTGAAGGAGTTTTAGTGGCTCGGAAACAGGGTCACCTTTGCATACGAATAATGGGGTACCCCGTTTCCGAGCCCTAAACCCCTCGCATGGTTGAAACTTTGCCGGAAATGGGCTTGGGGGTGTTGACCTTGATTGGCCCTACTCGGGGAACCCTGGTTCCGCCACTTTGAACGGCCCGAGGGCGGAGAAACCCCTGACAAAATTGGTGTCAGCTTCGCATACGAATAATGGGGTACCCTGTTTCCGAGCCCCTAAACCCCCTTGCATCGGTGAAATTTTGCCGGAAACCGGGTTGAAGGTGTTTACCCTGATGGGCCCTACTTGGAAAACCCCGGTACCGCCACTTTTGTTCGTTTCCGTTTCCGTTTCCGGCTTTTACCCATTGTTTCTGTTTCCGTTTACGTTTCCGGCTTTTACCCATTGTTTCCATTTCCGTTTCCGGATTTTACTTTTCCCCTTTTTACACTGCTGCTACATCATAACGAATCTGTAATTTTTTATGTGCAGACTGTATGCATATTGTATCATGAATCGTACATAAATTGTTTGGTACATTTTCATATATTTCTGATGCATTGCTTGCTGATTTTCTGGAATAGGCATGTATCCGATGGAAATAGCTGGTCTGTGGGAGTCAAACATTGAGTTTTTCTCTGCAAAACTTACGTCAAAAACTGGCATAAATGTTAAAATAGCTGGTAAACTGGTTATTCTACAGTTAATAGTCAATTTCGAATACATTTGGAACAATTTTTTCTCGTTTTCATTGCTTTTTCGTCTTTATTTTGCCTGATTTTTCTCAGAAACTTCTTATTTATCCATTCTCCACAGATTGGCGTAAGGGTTTACACTACCCCAGTCTCGGAAATCCCTCGCTCAAGTCGCGAAAACCCCAGAATTGAATTGTTAGTGCTAGTTTTGAGTATCTTACACCATATATGAAAATCTACCAAACAATTTATGTACGATTCATGATACAATATGCATACATCAGTCTGCACATAAAAAATGATAGACTCGTTATGATGTAGCAGCAGTGTAAAAAGGGGAAAAGTAAAATCCGGAAACGGAAACGGAAACAATGGGTAAAAGCCGGAAACGTAAACGGAAACGGAAACGATCCAAAGTGGCGGTACCGGGGTTTTCCAAGTAGGGCTCATCAGGTTCAACACCCTCAACCCCGTTTCCGACAAAATTTCACACATGCAAGGGGGGTTTAGGGGCTCTGAAGCGGGGTACCCCATTATTTGTATGCGAAGGTGACCCTGGTTCCGTCGGGGGTTTCTCCACCCTGGGGGGCGGTGCAAAGTGGCGGAACCGGGGTTCCCCATGTAGGGCCTATCAGGGTCAAAACCCCTAACCCCGTTTCTGGCAAAATTCCACCCAAGCAAGGGCGTTTAGGGGCTCGGAAACCGGGTACCCCATTATTCGTATGCGAAGGTGACACCAATGCCGTCAGGGGTTTCTCCGCCCTAAGGCAGTCCAAAGTGGCGGAACCAGGGTTCCCCAAGTATGGCCCATCAAAGTCACCATCTCCAACTCCGTTTCCGGCAAAATTTCACCCATGCAAGGGGGGTTTAGGGGCTCGGAAACGGGGTACCCGATTATTCATATGCGTAGGTGACCCTGGTTCCGTCGGGGGTTTCTCCACCCTGGGGCGGTCCAAAGTGGCAGAACCGGGGTTCCCCATGTAGGGTCTATCAGGGTCAACACCCCTAACCCCGTTTCCGGCAAAAGTTCACCCATGCAAGACGGGGGTTTAGGGGCTCGGAAACGGGGTACCCCATTATTCGTATGCGTAGGTGACCCTGGTTCCGTCGGGGTTTCTCCACCCTGGGGCGGTCCAAAGTGGCGGAACCGGGGTTCCCCATGTAGGGTCTAACAGGGTCAACACTCCTAACCCCGTTTCCGGCAAAATTTCACCCATGCAAGACAGGGGTTTAGGGGCTCGGAAATCGGGTAACCCATTATTTGTATGCGAACGTGACTCCGGTTCCGTCTGGGGTTTCTCCGTCCTGGGGGCAGTCAAAGTGACGGATCCGGGGTTCCCAAGTAGGGCCCATCAGGGTCAACACCCCCAACCCCGTTTCCGCCAAAACTTTCACAATTGAAGGAGCTTTAGTGGCTCGGAAACAGGGTCCCCTTCGCATACGAATAACGGGGTACCCCGTTTCCGAGCCCTTAAACCCCCTTGCATGGGTGAAATTTTGCCGGAAACGGGTTTGAGGGTGTTTACCCTGATAGGCCCTACTTGGAAAACCCCGGTACCGCCACTTTGGATCGTTTCCGTTTCCGTTTCCGGCTTTTACCCATTGTTTCCATTTCCGTTTCCGGATTTTACTTTTCCCCTTTTTACACTGCTGCTACATCATAACGAGTTTGTCATTTTTTATGTGCAGACTGTATGCATATTGTATCATGAATCGTACATAAATTGTTTGGTACATTTTCATATATTTCTGATGCATTGCTTGCTGATTTTCTGGAATAGGCATGTATCCGATGGAAACAGCTGGTCTGTGGGAGTCAATCATTGAGTTTTTCTCTGCAAAACTCACGTCAAAAACTGGCATAAATGTTAAAATAACTGGTAAACTGGTTATTCTACAGTTACTAGTCAATTTCGAATACATTTGAAAGAATTTTTTCTCGTTTTCATTGCTTTTTCGGCTTTATTTTGTCTGATTTTTCTCAGAAACTACTTATTTACCCATTCTCCACAGATTGGCGTAAGGTTTACCATCTGACCCTACAGAATTTGGCCTCGTAACCAGACGTGTTCTCTCGAGTTTTGGGGGTTTTGACCATAGGTGAGCGGCACTAAAATGCTGAGGAGAAGGTGCAAGATTTTTCAAAGGTCAAAAAATGACCTTAAAATTGGTGGTATGGCTAAAACCATTTTTCAACGGTTCTCCGAGCACAATCCATTACATCAAAAATCGCGAAAAAACAAAAAAAAATTCGAAAATTGAATTCTGGCCGATATTTTGGTTTCTGGGGGTTGCACACCCTCCCCTAACCCCCACGCCCAGGTATGGTTTTGACCCCCAGGCAACTGACTCCCGCAAAATGGCTGCGACAAGATTTTTTTCAGGATGTCTAGCGGATCGCTTTGAACTATGCTAATACCGCAAAACATGTGCAACGACCATAGATGCACATCAAGGCCGATTTGGGGGAGTTGTGGTAAGCATATGTGGGCGGCACAAAAGTTCTAGGGGGGTGCAAGACCTTTCCAATGGTCAAAAAATGGCCTTAAAAAAGGTAGTATGGCGAAAAAACACCATTTGTCATAGTTTCTCTTCAAGCACTAACCACTGGCATCCGAAAATTGCGAAAAAAATAGCCCAGGCAGGGAAGTAAGCCGATCTCAGAGGGCTTCAAGAATTGAGATTTTTTGGGTTTAAACGACCTTAAAAACCGGTAGCATTAAAAACTACGTTTTTACGCAGTTTCTGGGTAATTAAAAGCATTTTTGAAGAAAATGTTCAGTTTTCATCCGTTTTGCCTCATTTTTTCGATAAATTTCCCATTTTTTCATTCTGGACCATCCTACGCTCATACATGTCTGCTTGCGAATGCTTGTCTCCCCTTGAGAGTTTTGGTGAAGGTGGGTGAAAAGAACCCGAAGTGGATAAGCTGAACACGAATAAAAATCCAAAGTGTTACATTAGCACAATTTTTACGACACTTTAGTCTTTAGCATTTACATGTGTTACTTCATGAATCCACTTTGACCAAAGGAAGTCACTATTAGATGCCTAGACCGAGTGACCACCAGACATGCACATAGGGATGGGGGGCGGTTCAGGAGGTCTTGATCCCCCAGAATGAAAAAATGGAAAATTTTGTGGGGAAAGTTTGGAAGGCCTAAAACGGATAAAAATTGAAAATTTTCTTTTAAAGTACTTCGACCAGAAATTGTGTAATTACCTTCTTTTAACGCTACTCTAGCGTTTTTACCGATTTTGAGGCCATTTTGACCCCAAAAAGCTCAATTTTTCTCCCCTCAATACTCTCTGACCCCTCCAGATCGACCATGCTATATATTTTGGGACCACTGACCACCACACGTGGGCGTGGGAGGGGGGGGGTTGGGGGTATGCACCTCCCAGGAGTTGAAATACCTCCCCAGAAATCAAAATACCCCCCCAGAATTCAAATTTAGAAATTTTTTTTGCTTTTTTACGATTTTAGTAATGCCATTAGATAGTGATCAATGAGAAACGTCGAAGAATGGTGTTTTTTTCGCCATACGATCACTTTTAAGACTATTTTTCGACCTTTGAAAATTTTCCCACCCCCCCCCCAGAAATTTTTTCGCCCCCTCCCAGAATTTCAGTGCTGCCCATCTATGCTGACCACCCCTTAACTGAAGAGATCATGCTGTATGGTCACAAAAGGAGAATTTTCTACACAAATTTTAACGATAATAGATCAATAATCGTTGTTTTCTATCTCACGATTATTATCAAATAAAATCAATACTGTTCATACTGTGCACGAATTTTTTTGTTATTTTTTTGAGAGATGTACTTTAGGTCCGCGCTCCGCACTGCTCTGATTACAACACAGAAAATGACGAGCAAGTTCGGAGCATAAGTACATAAGGATTTTTCCTTATGTACTTTTGCTCCGCACTTCTTTACACCTTTGATACGTTTGATACGGTGTGCTCAGTGCGAGTACATTAGCGAAATTCACTGTGTACTCGCATTCCGCGAACTGCATCAAAGTTACACGGAGCGCGGAGCAAAAGTACATAAGGATTTTTTTCTATGTACTTTTGCTGCGCACTGCTTTACACCTTTGATACATTTTATACGGTGCGCGCAGTGCGAGTACATAAGCGAAATTCACTGTGTACTCGCATTCCGCGGACTGCATCAAAGAAGCGCAGAGCGCGGAGCAAAAGTACATAAGTAATTTACACTGTGTATTCGTTGTCCGCGCTCCGCCCTCCTTTTAGCTCTTGACCACGGAGTACGAGTACACAGTGGATTTTCCTTATGTACTTGTGCTCAATTGTCTCACGCTAAAACATGAAATATAAGTCTGCAAGTGCGACACAGGCAACATGCGCTCCGCGGACCGAAAATTTCGAAATGCGGAGGTTCGTGCAGTAAAAACGACAAATTTTTAAAAATTGCGGCCGAGTACGCGGACATTGTTGCATAAAAGGACCACAATTCAACACATTAACAAGATGCATCGTACTGTTAGATGATGGGGATGATGAAGAATTGGAATGAAGACGATTACGGCGCAAAAGACAACTGCAATGCAAATGGCAATGTGGCATGCAATTAGAGCTATTAGAACCTTTGTCAGAGAATGTGACACGATGCTGATTTGCTGAGGTCGAGGGTAGTGGCACGAAAATTTTTTGTCATTAACAGGAAGATTATTTGCGACAGGCAGACCACTGTCCTGCAAAGGTACTCGTATCTCAGCGTTTTGCAATTGCAAAATAGGATTAATTGGCGCATGCTCGACTTTCGAGGAAAATATCGCAGTAGAGGAGGGTTTAACCCTCGTATCCCCGTGTGTTTTTAACTCAAAGGTTCCCGTGCTAGGACGCCGTCCTAGCCTGGTTAAAATGTACTTAGTCTAACTCAAAATATCAAATATTAGTATCATTTTGTGCAATTTTTTATGTTCTTTCCGAAAATGTTTGTCATTTTTTGCTTAAGTAACATTGTAAGAAGTTATAACTAAAAAACCGCTACTATACACAAGCATAGGCATGAGGTGGACATGCATAAAATAAATACAAATAGTATATTTTAGTTGACTAAAATATCATTTTAGGACTGTAGTAGCTGAGTAAAAAGCAGAAGCCCACCAATCTTCTGCTAATCATTGGCCAAAACTATTTTTGTAATTTAAGTTTTAGCCTGATAATTATAAAGATATGCTAATTTTTTTAGTATGTATAATTTTATTCACTAGCTTGAATATTTCAAATGATGTAATTAGGTCTAAAATGAGGCTAGACGAAGTTTTGTAGTCATACAAAACATACAATGAAATAAATCGCAAAAAAAGTGATCGGCTAGGACGCCGTCCTAGTTCACGGGAACGCGAGGGTTAACAAGGGCTGCTAAGTCATATTCAACGAGTTAGGTACAATTTGGGCTCGTTTCTGCTTAAAGAGCTCTGCGGGTTTGATACCAATGGCTGCAAAATCGGTAATGACGACTCCAAAATTGTGGGTAAATATTCCCGCAAAAAAGGATTTAGCGGTTGCTGCGACACAATGTTCGACGAATAATTTTCGAAATTGACAAGCGGAGGCGCACGTATTGGAAAATTAGGCTCGAAATTTTCAGAAGATAATTCGGGTCGAGAAAGGGTATTCAATGGGCGAATAATTTGTGATACAGTTGCGGAGGCAAGTTGTACGCGTTCCAATGTTTTGTTGCACTGTCAAGGCAATTTGGCTAAATTTTTGTTATTGACGTTCTCATTTTATCGTCTTGATGAATGAGTTTCATTGCGATTAGAAGAAATACATGGCTTAAGTAAGGTACTTGATTCCACACAAATTTGACGCATTTCTTTGGTTTTTTTCATGGTTGTCCTGTTTGAGTAAGCTGAGGGTTATGATAATTATATATCAGATCAATGCTATAATACTCGTAGCAATCTGTCAGCTTATTGTCGGAGATAATTTAAAAATTTATCGCCGTACATGTGTGAAACAGGCTATAGGTTTGTTGGTACAATGAGGCTGTGCCAGACCGCATGGGCCATGGCATATGAGTATAATTGAGTGAAATTTCCACTCGATGATGGTTCGAATATTAGCTTTAGGTGGAGTAATTTGTGACGTTTTTCTGAAATTTATTTTTTTGCTGGGTAGACACTCTACCTTCAGCTTGAAGTCATAGCCACATCCAGAACTTTGCTTCAGAAGGGCCCACATGATAAATTTCTTCAACGATTTTTTGAGTATTCAGAGAAGCTTTTGCTTTGCATGACATTTGCACCTTCAACCTGCCTAATAAGTATCGTTTCGCCGATTTTCATAGTAATGCTATTTTTAAATATGCCAGAAAATGCATAAACATGATCAAAGACGTCAGAAACAATTGTGTGTCCCGGATGACCGACAGTCCCGGGTTACCGAACGTCTCGGGTGACTGACAGTACCAGGTGAACAACGAATGGTTTCAAAAATAGATCTGCCAATCAAAAAATTCCCGTCGAGCCGACAGTCCAGGGTGGCCGGCTAAACCGGGTGGCCAACAGTCCCGAGTGGCCGACTGTACCGGTTGGCCAACAGTCCCGGGTGGCCGACTGAACAGGGTGGCCGACTGATCCGGCCGGATGGCCGACAGTCCCGGGTGACCGACAAGTGGTTAAATAATAGGTCTGCACAGCATATATGAGTAAGTAAATATAATTAATATTACACTTAGTGATATAATAATAATAATAATAATAATAATTATAACAATAATAATATTAATATTAATAATAATAATAATAATAATAATAATAATAATAATAATTATTATTATTATTATTATTATTATTATATTATTATTATTATTATTATTATTTTATTATTATTATTATTATTCTGGGGAGTCGAAAAATGCTGATTTTTTGGGTTAAAATAATGTCAAGAACAAAAACAATAAAAATATTGCAGAAACTGCATTAATCTATAGCATCTGGTCTTTTGCATGAAATTTTCGCTAAAAATTTGATTTTCAGCCTTTTTTAACCTAAATGTCAGCCATCCAGGACTTTTGGCGACGTGGTACAGTCGGCCACTCTGGACAGTCGGCCTACAAGTACAGTCGGCCGTCCGGGACTGTCGGCCACTCGGAACAGTCGGCCAGTGGGCATTGTCGGTCACTCGGGCATTTTTCAGTTGACAGATCTATTTTTATACTATTTGTCGGTGAAACGGGACTGTTGGTCACCCGGGACTGTCGGTCATCCGGGATGTTACCTCAGGAACGCCCAATTCTGTACTCTTACGTCGAAATGCTAATAACAAGAGATTTACGATTTCTTTTTTAATTGTATCATGCACCTTGTGTTATGACTCAGCCCATATCCAGGATTTCATTTTTTGGTAGAAGGGGTAAAAATTTTGAAGTCAAATATCTCGAAAAGTGTTAGGACACATACAAAAATAGAGGCATTTTTGAGCGCACACAGTGAGCTCTATCTGATAGTGAAGAAATTTTCTAGAAAACTTCCGAAAATTGTTTTTTTTATTTTATAATAAAACAAAACAAATCAACGTTGAAAACCATCGATACAATTGATAATAATTATAATAATAATAATAATAATAATAATAATAATAATAATAATAATAATAATAATAATAATAATAATAATAATAATAATAATAATATTAATAATAATAATAATAATAATTATTATTATTATTATTATTATTATTATTATTATTATTTATTTATTTATATTATTATTTTTTTGTTCTAGAATTTTATATCACTAAAAACAATGTAATAATAATTTTTTTTAAAAATTATATACAAGTTTTTAAAAGAATAATATAATAATATAAATAATATAATACAATAATAATACATTTTTTTGAAAAAATTAAAAAAAATTTTTTTTATCATTTTTTTATGGCTTAGTGGGTTTTGTTGACCCCCCTTAAGATGGTAAATGACCTCCCCCGCATAAAGGCTGCGATCCTCTTCCCCAGAATTGCCGATTATTTTTAAAAGTTAGTATAAGTTGCAAAAACTGTGTCTTAGCATAGGTGGGCAGGGCTGCATGATTTTTCAAAGGCCAAAAAATAGCCTTAAAAATGGTGATATGGTGAAAAGACACCATTTTTCAACGTTTCTCATCGAGCACTATCCATTAGCATAAAAAAATTGCGAAAAATCAAAAAATTAAAATATTGTATTTTGGGGCTATTTTGGTTTCTGAGAGGTATTTTGGTTCCTGAGGGCTGCATACCCCCTCTCCCCCTAGAATTCCACCTCCCCACGCCAGGGTATGGTTTGTTAGGGGTTTTTAGCTCATTTTTGGCACAAAAATTTCAAATTTTCGGCGCTTAGCGTCATACGCACATTTCTTGGCAGAATTTTGCTCAATTTACACAATTCTTTCAGATTTTTTCAGATTTGTTTTACGTTTTTATGTTGTAGACCGAACGAGCAGTGACTGAAATGTCAAAAAACAATGTTTTTGACGTGTACTCATCGTTTCAAGCCCAAAAAAGGCACTTTGTAAAAACATTTTAGGGCTGGAACCTCTAAGAATTTCCATGCTGTACAAGTAGGTAACTAATTCAAATTTAAGCGATTTGAAGCTGGATTAAATGCCAAAATTATATAAGTAGTACCATATGGCTAACCATTCCCGGTTTAATGAAGCAGAGACTTAATTTCATCACACAAGCATTATTGTGTTCTTAAAATTACGAATGTTCTATGAGCGCGGCTTAAAGCATTAGCTCGGTGATAGGTACAACGTTCACTTGGTTTTTTATTTTTACGTCCATTTTTAACGAAAAAAAGTCCACGCTAGCGAAGAAAAAAATCGTTCGAGGCCACAACTACGATTTTTCGCGAAATCTCTTTTTTTACTTTTTTCTTTGTCTCCCACTCATTTTACTATTCTTTAGCTTTCATTCTTTAAATAGTAAATACTTGCAATATTACCTGGCATCTATTAATAGCGCGTATTTTTTTCTCATTGCCTTATTTATTTCCTCATCGTGCTTATTTTTGCGGAACTCGTGATAGACGAAGTTGGCGTTTCAAGATAAAAATGTTGTTTATATTAACAATTTCAGAACTTTAGCTAGACTCTTTTTTCAGTTTACAAATAGATAGATTCTATAAAACATCAACAAGTGCATATGTGTTACTAATCTGATCTGAATTGGAACGAGGTCGATTTATCTACTCGTTTGCGCAAATGTTTTTTTAAGGCGGTCGACCTTTTATTGACGCAAGACAGAAAATGTACCATTACGTTCGATTCGCAGCAACTAGGTTTAATGGCTAGTCGTGCTTTCGATGCGTACGTAGAATCGATTATCGCTACAGGTGTTAATTTGTACAAGCTCGATTTCAAACGTTCTACGAGACCTAAATGGATCACTATAAAATTCGACGCGAAAAACAAAATAACTGCGTAATTTGAATCAGCGCGAAATGTATATACAACCTTACAATTTTCTTTTCGTATTTTAGCGATTATTTCCTTGAAATATACTAGCGCTAAGCTTTTTTCTACGCAGTTAGCGTTTTCTTGCTGCACGCAATTGTTTATCGCTTATAACCTTGCGTTTTTTATTCCGCTTATTATTTATCGCTTTTAGTAAAAGTGCAACTTTTTTCTTAGCATTAGACGACGTAATAAAGGCATTGAAGTCATTTATGGTGTTTTGAACAATGCTAAAAGGAAAATAATCTTGTTATAATAGCTGTATAATTGCGACTCAGTTTTCAGCCCAGTGATTACAATCTTGCCTGTACTGAAAACAAGTGCAGTTGCTCGACTGTCCGGAAAAGTTATTTTTGCTCCACAAAACAGATCGTCGGGTTCATATTCGACAAATTTGCGATACGTCTTAGCAAAAGATGGTAAGTTTATTTGAGCGCAGATATTGCCAGAGCCAACGACATTGTGGATTTTATGAGAAGTGAGTTGTAGCTTATATCCATTGGTTCGTAATAATTCACAAATATTCTTATTTGCAATCTTCTTTTCTTGTACGCTCCTTGCACCTATACAAACTAATTTTCCCGAATTAAACAACAAACCTGTTGCTTTAGGTTCTTTTAATCTAATAATCATAGCATTGAAACGCTTATGATCGAACTCTACCCCATCGCAACTTTTCTTAATTTTGTATAAATTTAGGGGTTTTGTGGAAAGCCGAGCTGTTGAAACGACGTTCACAATTGTAGCCATTTTGATTAATAATGATAATTAATTGAAAAACACGAGTATTTTTATCCCTAAAAGTAGGACGGTTTAATTTTTCGGAAATGCAATTTGACAATCACTTTCCCAGAAATAAATGGAACAAATTCATCTAAATCGTCTTTGATATTAATTTCAATACTTGAAATACCTTTAACTAGGACGGGTACGTAGTGAGGAAAGTCGAAGGTTTTATCGATTATATTGGGGTAGGACCCTTCTACGTTAACAATTCGTAATAAGGGAGCCGCCACATCCCCGACAATTTGTGGTCCCAAAATATTTGGGTAAATGTATAATACTTCAATGCCGCCAACGTGCATGTTTGGTTCATTAACGCCCCATGCTGATTTCGATATTTCGCCATCTTGAAACCCAAAAATTTTGGTTGTTTCTGGTGGTAATGTTACTGATTTTACAAATTCACTGTACACTATTGTTTGTACTCGTTTTATCGTACTAAAGTATTATATCTCAACTGTGATGCATATTTTAGTACGTATTCGCGCGTTTTTCCACTGGGCAATAGCCCGTAGCTATCGAAATATTCGCATTTATCATTTGCATCGAAAAACAAGCATACCCTGTCGGAGCCGGGCAGATTACTAGGGTCTGTATTCATAACTAATGCAGATGGCTTACTAAAAATTGGCGGTAGTTTATCGCTCCGAAAAACTCCAACAAAATACTCGACCAACCGCCTGGTCGCTTTTTAAAACGTTAATTAGCTGAATAGTATTCATCTTTTAAGCAGTATAATCAAATATGACATTTCGATGATTATCTAACATTACTAAATTATCAAATTCGGCGTAAACTACTACTTCGATATCTGTATCTGGAATTTTTTCTGCAAAGGAAAATTCAATGCTAGTCGTACCTTCCCTAATTAGATTCCAATGGGCGCCGTCATCTTCGTCGGGAGTGAGATCAAATGCAAAAAAGCACTGACCATCATTCAACCCTTCTCAAGATATATTGTTTCCTTTATTGTCCCTAGCAATATCCAGCACTTCAAATAATTGATCAAACGCTCTAATATGCTTCCCTTTCTTAAAATCAAGCTTCAGAGGATGGGAAGGAAAAGTCGCGCCGCCAGAAATCACTTTAACTTCATTTATGCTATATGATTTAAAATTAAATGGCGATTTTTTAACGTTACCTCGATAAGCGTCTGCATCGATGCATCCAAAAATTATGCGTCTATAGAGCTGTCCGGAAAATAATGTGTTGAGTGGGGTTGACTGAGATGTACTGGGAATGTGTAAGTTCATCATCATTACTCTACGAATACGATACTTTGCAGTATTTTTAGTCAGCACCTTCTCAACAGCTAAATGCACACTGTCTAAAATTTCGGTTTTTCTTACTAAGAATTTCATTTGTTGTACACTCAGACGAGCATATATTGCTCCACCTGGGCTTTCTAAAACAAATGCATCCGTATTTCTATTTAATTTGAGTCTCAAATCGGTATAGTTTAATAAAACTCTGTCTCGCAAAAATAAATCAATATGAAGCGGAGCTGTTACTTCAACTATTGTTTTATCTTTAAAGTAAGAAACGCGCTCTTTAAAGCCATAATTATCTTCAAAATCCCGTTTATTATCTTGAGTATACAATGCGGATTGTAAATGCAAGTTTTTTGCATCCCAATTATAGCTTAGTTCGGTCTCTAAGAAAGCTCTGTATGCATATTTATTGCCGCTATCATGTACGGGTTTACCATTTAAAAATAAATTAATTTGTCTAAAAAATGTTTTACCAAATAAATTTATGGGCGCTACAGCTGGCGCGGCAGGATTTTTTCCATCTGCTCCTGCTAGCATAACACCTGGAGATAATGAAAGTTGCAGGTAAACGTAATTTTTATTTAGTTGCAAAAAATGGGGATCGGGAGGTATGTGAAATTCGTAAGGACCTTCATCTGTTACCGGGTTAGTCAAATTGATTTCATCCCAATATCCTCGTTTCACAGCAACCTGGGTAGGAGGAACAGTGAAAAAATCAAATTCGCTTTTTGTACTAGCGAGTGAGAGTGAATCGATTAATGACATTTTCGTTTTTGCTTTTTACTTGAAAATATATCCTGCTTAGGTTCTTTTATAGACTTTGGACGCACCCCAAAACCACGTCCCTTTTGTAATACTTCCTTTGCCTGTTTTAATAAATTTGATGCGGCTTCTTTTCCATGCTGTTCGAATGATTGTATTATAGGTCGACCGTGCAGAACATCAGCTGCTGCGTGAGCGCCGGATGCAAGCGCCTGCTTTCCAATGCTAGTCGCTGCTGATTTCATTAATGGTATGGCCATTCGAAAGAGTGAGCAAAAAAAGTTACCCAAACCCGCGCCTCATTGGTAACGTGTTCCCCTAAATCCAATCATACTTCCATAGCCGACCTGTGAAGCCTGGTCGCTATACTTATTGAGCCAAATGTTAAAATTTTTGGGATTAAATTGTTGTCTCATTTTTAAAATTTGTTATTTTTATGCATGCATGTCTTTTATGGACTTATTTTTGCCCAATTTTTCAACAAACTGTGCGTACTCGGTCTTTTTTTAAGCGCTGGTGGCGTTAGCGCCTCATAATTGTCTGCTGGTGTGCTTTGCATATGAACTCTTTTGTCCATTGTAGAGGGAGTAGACATATCGGGTGATACATACAACTCTTTTCCTTGCAGTAAGCTTAAACGTTTTTTATTTACAATAGATGATTTTGGCACATTATCGTCCATTAAGTTTTGCAGATAAATGTCGGCTCCTATAGCCGGCTCAGACTTGCCTGTTTGGGAAAAATCGGTAATTAAATCTACAATATTTGAACCAACAATTTATTCCCAGCAATAATCATTTTACCTTTGTCAGACCATCTAATGTGTGGACTTGTGCGCGCATATTGTAACAGCGACATGGCATTTTTTGCCACTTTATTGGTTCCATGTTAAACACTGCCTCCTTTACTGAATCAATCACTTTATTTTCTTGTAAGTCACGTGAAACCTGATTATTTCATTCCTTAATTTCTAATTGAAGCTGTTTTTCGGAATCTTGCTTAGCAATTTGATACCTATGCAAAATTTGATATTATTTTACTACTTTAGCATCAATTGGCAATGTTTTATCGTGCAAAATGCTTAACATTTCATTATCTAAATCTGACATATATTTTACATTGCTTTTGTTTTCTCCCGCAGCTAACTCGTGTGGTACTGAAATCATCTTGTTTTGCGTGCATCATCGTTTTATTATTGCATCCGCTAATAATTGACCCGCAATTCCTAATATAGGCGCAAGGAGAATGGGTAGAAAACCACCTTTTTGTACGAGCAAGTTCTTTTTTTCGTTAATCGTTGCATTGCTATCAATTATACGCCGAAGCAGCGATTTGTACTTGATCAATTTTTCAACTTCAATGGATTTTAAAGTAATATTGCCATTAAGAGTATTGAGAATGCATCCACATAGGCATATGATTAAATCATTATCGGCAGTTTGTAATATTGCTCTACGCTGCTTAGGTCTAGCCTTGGCGAGCATGTCAATGTAACTAAAATTTTTGCATAAACGTTTTAGAGCCATATTTTAAGAATGAGTAAAAATTATAATATACATTTCTTTTATACTTTTTCAGTATAAACTACAGAACGATTTGAAAAGATTTTAGCTCGAAGACGTAAGTTTTCCGATATAGATTGAGTCAAGTCGACTGAAAGGAATGAAAATGGTTCTTTTGTAGCATCATTAAAGGCTTCTTGAAAAAATTTAGGATTATGAGGGTAAAGCTGACTGGCTAATGTTTGCACTTGAAGCCGATCTGAGGGGTTTTTCATTAAAACTAAATATTCTGTGTTAATGCGACACGTTCTTAAACCCTTAAAAAATATATTTTGTACTATATGTACAACAGAAATGTACCAGTGATGACACCCCGTGTAAATAATATTTCATTATTCATTTCATGCATTAAGTCATCAATAATTACAAGCTATGGCGAATATTCTTTAATTAAATTTAAATCGGGAGGACCTTTGATGAATGTTACAAAATTTTCAAATCCCTCAGGTTGCTCTTCAGTGTAAAACCACCAGATATGTTTAGGAGTAGGAAAAATAAAGTCACCTGCATGTTCTACAAGTTTCTAAACAAAAGTCGTTTTGCCAGCTTTTGTTGGACCAGCTATGATGCACGTGATTGGGTGTTTGAAGCGTAGATCCATGTTATTATTACACGCATGAATTGTGTTATTTCTAATATAGGCAAAGCTCTCTTAGCCAGCTGCTTGCGCAGTTGCCCAGCCTGCAGGACGTGGACCCGGAGTTTCACTGCAGGCCATTTTTTTTGGTTTTTTATTTTTTTTTGATTTTATATTACGCAGATGTACTCACAAGTGAAAATTATATATGGCACTAATTATGCCTTTAAGTTGCGAGCTAATGGTGCTATCACCAGGACTTAACCACGTTGTTTGATGAGTGGGTTGCATGTGATCCCAAATTTCTTGAAAAATAGTGTTTTCCTTATTGTGTATCTGTTGTCCTATCATGATAGCGAATTGCCAGAATCCGCGTCATTCCTTCTTACCCTTAAGTTAATAGCGGTTGTTGTGTAAATTTGCAGCCATTTTCCATTGATCTCTGTAGTAATTATCAAGGCGATTCCAGAGGTACGAGCTTATATGTGCGAGCTCATTGTTGCTGCTTGAGCCTTGTCTGAAATTTAATATTATTTCGTTACAAAAGATAATAAATAATTCGAAACCGAGAGCCATTTCACAAAACCGACTGCTCACCAAATCAAAATAGACAAAGAATAAAAATCTTTGGAAAATTTTCTGCTCTCTTATCATCCTATATATAAAAAACGATCAAAAAAAGAAAATAGGGTGATTTAAGGATGAAGGATGATTCATCCTCAAGCAATGATGAATCATCATATATATAAAAAACGATCAAAAAAAAGAAAATAGGGTGATTTAAGGATGACTCATTGAAACATGAAAGGAGGGGTTTTTTCAGGTTCAGCTGCGAGTTTTTTTGTTCTGCTATATGCCTGTGCAAAACTACAGACCCTGCCTCCTGTGTCGCCCTATTGTACTCTATGCATTTTGGACACATTTGTATTGAGAAACACACGCGACCCGAGTCTGCCACAAAACAGTCTCTTTCACAGCTGCTTTTTTGACAAAAATAGCACAATTCAATCATGAGAGGATACATGGGGCGAGGCAGATTGCGGGCACATAATTCGATAGGGGGTCTAATACTCCTACCAAATGCGCGCCTATCTTCAACAGTAATTTTAGACTTAACTTCGGAAGATTTTTCCATTCTTTCAGGCTTAACTTCTGTTGATTCGGAAAATTTTTCGATTTTTGTTACTTTGGAAGGATTTTCCATTTTTGTTTTACATTTTTAGATCCCAAGTTCTTACATAGACTTAAACTTTCACAATATGATTAACCCAGCTATTAAATTTGTCAGGATAACCGCGCCATTTGACAAAAAACTCAACCTTTGCACGGTTTTTGCGCGTTTTTATTATTTTCTCTATAATGAACACGTAGTCGATTAAGTCAACTTTTTGCATTTCTGGCTCATAAAACACACCGACTAGTTTTTCGCCCATCGTATCTCTTAGAACGTAAACGGGCCGCTTTCTCTTTAATCGTTTGTCAACTATGAAAGTTTCTTCGCTCCAATTCGGTTCAAAGCCCTTCTCAAAAATACCCTTCACTTTACTTATGCGTACTTTATCATTTATATCAAATTTGAATTTAAAATCACTTCTATAAATTTTGAATGCTTTTTGCATAATTTCTGCTTCATTTTCAGAATTTACTTTTGCTGGCTCTTTGCCAATAGTGCATTGCTTTGTGTTATTATAATTCATTAATAAATCCTGCAGTATGCCTGTGTATTTATAAGTATTGTTTTTTGTGAAATAGCACCACGTGCGTTCTTTTAATGTACAATTAAATCGCTCAATAACAGATGCCTTGAGTTCGCTATTTATTGTGAAAAATTCGATACTGTTTTGCTGCACAAATTTTTGAAACTTTTTATTCATAAACTCAGTGCCTGCGTTGCTTTGCACTTTTTCTGGCTTGCGACCGCTGTCTAAAATTGATTTAAGGCATTTACAACGGCATCGGCGCTTTTGTTTTTTATAGGTTTGCTCCAAGCGTATTTACTAAATTCGGAAAGCCGATGAGATCATTTGAATTTTGACATTATTCTGACTGAGTTTAATGTAAAATTTCAAAATAAGGCGTAAGTAGTTATACCTGGCCTCCTGGGGTGCAATGGTTAAGCATAGGCAATGGTTAAGCATAGGCAATTCTTTGAAATAGCCTATATTATAACATAGGCTAATGCTATAACATATACAATGGTTAAGGATAGGCGAGGGGGTGGAGCCTTGCTCCCTCGGACAAGGGTCAGGGAGCAATGGTTAAGGATAGCCAATGGTTCAAGATGGGCAATGGTTAAGGATAGGCAGTGGTTAAGGATAGGACATAGTTGAGGAGTGGGAGGGGTCGAAATTGGCACAGTGCCAAGCCTAAGTGTAAAGTTAAGCCTAAGTGTAAACTAATTGTGAATGTAAACTAGGTGTAAAGTAAACCTAGCTGAACTAGGTGTAAACAAAGCCAACCAGGGCCACCCCTTTTGCCTGCGGGTCCTCAGCAAGGGAGGGGGAAGTTCCCCTAAAATGTATCAGTGGGCCGCTCTTGCTACCACTGACACTCAGTCTAAAAATTGCCTTAAATATGCCAAAGTATGGCAAAACTAAGCAGAAAAATTGTGTGCCAGGGGTCCGCTCTTGCTACCCCTGCCACTCAGTCTTAAATATATCTAAAATGTGCCAAAGTAAAACAAAACTAAGCCCAAGGATTGGATGTGAGTGTAAAGTGAGCCTAGCTGTGCTAGGGGTTAAAGTGGATCTATGCACAAAAGAGGTGTTGATATATAGGTTTGACTTCCAGGTCCTTCGTCACTCCCCGGTCCGTCGAATTCCCGGTCCTTCATTACTTCCTGGTCCTTTGAATTCCCGGTCCTTTGACTTCCCGGTCCTTGCTTGAGCCGCAGAAAACGGTACCATTATATAGAAAATATAGGACGACTTTTTCACACAATTCGAGAATTTTAGTACATTTAAGCGTATAACTTCCAATCAGCTGGTATTGATTAATAAAATAAATGGAACAAATGATCACAATTCATTTAGCTAGCTCAAAAAATACTCCATCTTTTATGTTATAATATGCCTACAGTGTGACAGTCAGTCAAAGTTGATGAACCTGCTCAACATTGAATAACTCATTTCAGTGAAGTGAGGTTTTTTGAGATGAATTCAAGAACCACTGGACGGATTTTGATGAAATAAAGTGTTTTAGATATACAATCTTGGAATGAAACTATTTTGCCAAAAAGTATAGCTAGCCTATGTCTAAAGTATGCTAGACTCGAAATAGTGCTCAAACTTTGCTTAGTCACTACAGTAAGTTTCACTATTTTGGAAAATAGCAAAATAGTTAGATATTTTAGTGCTCTAAATTTCACTCTTTTTTGTTTTTCGTGTTTCTGCATAGTTCGTAATGCAATTTCAATTGAATTTTTTCCAATATGGCTGCCCCCCATAAGGTTTACATTTTACTTGCGCTATTTTTTTCATACTTTTTAATGTTTAAGCACATTTTAGAAACCCCAAAAAAAAGCTCGTTTGAATGATAGCCTATTTGTCTGATTTACTAAAGAATTCCAGTTTTTCAATGTGGCCGCCAGAAAGGCTGTCATACTGTAGCTTTTGATCTTTCCAGCTGTTATTCTGTGAGTTTCTGACATATTTTAAAAATTCATTCAGTAAATAGCTAGAAAATTTAATGTTCTCAACGAGCTATGTCTCATGTTCTAAATCCTTCTCGTTCGTTTAGGAAAGTTCAAAAACCTGAAAATTATTCATTGTATTGTGAAAATGCCGTGCATTGCAAATAATGGACCAATTGAGCTAAAATCTTGGTTTTGGACTGAATCAAACATATGCTGTAGAGATTGATGATTATGGGTCATGGTTGAGAAAATCTAGTAGTTTTACTGTTTTTCGCTATTTTTACATAAAAATAAACTGTTTTTGGCTCAAATAACTCAATGGTAGGTTCTGCATGTGTCTTGCAAAGGAGATCAAAATCAACTGATATACCTACTGTAAAACTGAATACATGAGGAAGAATAGCTCAAAATGATCATACACCTTTAACAAAGTGTGTACTATTTGTAGAGCTGAGCACAAAGCAGCTCACTCTATTATGATTAGTTAGGTCTCCGAGGCTATTCTTCTATGCTGAGGAGTTTAACAAAACCTTTCATTTCTATACAATTGATGCCTCAGAAACATAATTGAGATGTATTATCAACTTTACTTGGTTCATGCACTTCTTTTTTATTTGTGTAACTTAAGGTAAAGTGTGCACTTAATTCAATTACATGTGAGCTTTGAAAATGGCCCATAGGTTTTAGAACAATTAGAAAGAAAGTATAGGCAAACTGAGCAGTTTAGAAAAAAGTGTGCAGAGTTTCGAAAAAAGTGTGCAGAGTTTCAAAAAAGTGTGCAGAGTTTGGATAAAAGTGTGCAGACTTTTTGAAAAAAGTGTGCAGAGTTTCGAAAAAAGTGTTCAGAGTTTCGGAAAAAGTGTGCAGAGTTTCGGAAAAAGTGTGCAGAGTTTGGAACATTTTTTACACGTCATAACATAGGAAGTGTGCAGAGTTTCGGGAAAAGTGTGCAGAGTTTCGAAAAAAGTCTGCAAAGTTTGGAAAAAAATGTGCAGAGTTTGGAAAAAAGTGTGCAGAGTTTCGAAAAAAGTGTGCATAGTTTCGGAAAAAGTGTGCAGAGTTTGGAAAAATACCAAGAATATTAAAACATATTTTGGGGTTATTCAAAATGTCAATATCATTCAGCCAACTATAGTATAATAGAGACATGTAGTTTTAGTGGGTGCGCCTGAGTTCAACACTTATTCAGGGCTAAGACCGACAGACGAGAATGATTTGGTCAAAAACACTTTTTACTTTGACATAGTTTTTAAATAGATTATACAGGTATATTAGACTTAACAATTTGATGCCATAGGCATGTCTTCAAGATAGAAACACAAGAATAAGCATTTAGTGTGGCCTACTTGGGTAGTGTGGCTGTAAAGAAATTTATCTGTCAGCCAATTTTCATAGAGATAGGTATTATTTGCATACATACTTGCTACATAACTGTCCAAGCTGTTTGTTGGCTATAATATTCATTATTGCAACCCTTCATACATGTAGGAAAACATTGCATTTTCATGGACTATAAACATAAAGATCACAATACTGTTAGGTAGTCTTAAACAATATACTACGTACAGTATGCAAAGTCTGTTGAATTTATAAGAGTGCTTGTAGAGTTTAGAACATTTTTGTAAAGTTTAGAACATTTTTGCAAAGTTTGGAACATTTTTGTAAAGTTTTTAACATTTTTTATAAAGTTTGGAACATTTTCTGTAAAGTTTGGAACAATTTTGTAAGGTTTGGAAGATTTTTGTAAAGTTTGGAACATTTTTGTAAAGTTTGGAACAAAGCTTGTAAAATTTGAAACAAAGCTCTTAGAAGTCAAAAGAAAGTTATATGAATGATCAAATATCCAAAGTCAGCCACAATTAAAGGGGTATATTGCATCCAAAAATCCTTGTTCCTATAGCCTAAATTAATAAGGCAAGTAAAGCATAATGTGCACACGCTGTTAAGCATCTGTACAGAAATTTGTATTTGTGACACAGCGTTATCTGTCTTATTGTTGGGTCTTAGCAAGATATAAAGCTAGTATTACACTGTACACTCAAAATTGTGCTTGTTAATTGATAATGAGCATGTAGCCAAAGCACAAACAAAGGTGCCAGAAATACACAATACTATTCAAATTCCACACTTTATTGGGAAAGTGTGTTAAGCTTACTTGTGTTAAAATGTGCAATATTAAGTGCAACATGACAAGCATCAGGCTGCATGCTTTTGTCTATATTGTAAAATTATCATCTCAGTACTGCAAATCCTGATATTTGAGACCATCAATTTAGACTTTTTGCTAGACAAAAGCTAATTTGTGCAGAAAACTACAAGTCTATTCATCCAATTCTGGCATCTTTTAAAGCTTATTTTAATTTCATTTTATAGGTAAAAGCAGAAATGTACTACTTGGTGTCGCTAAAATCATCTAAGAGTGTTCTACCCTAAGAAAGGGGGATCCCCCACCCCTATAGGAACCTGTGCTTCTCCAGGTGCAGAAGGAGAGGGAGTAGAGAAGTGCTGGGCCGCCTTTTTAGCCGGGGTCACAGGGACATAATACTTACCAAGGTATATCATACAGTATACGTGTACTGACTTAACATGCAACAAATAACAAAATACTGTTTCTCAATCATTGACTCATTTGGCACACGTAGCTGGTTTGTGTATTTTTATTGTCATTAATTGTGCTGATGTACTAGGTGGTTACCATATTTACTGTAACTCAATAGGAAACTTGAGTGGGGCAAGTGGCTGTCATTCTGTCATTTGTAGAGCACTAAACCGTCCATATAAATATAATTCAAACATACAGTGGCTGAGGCATACTATAGTAAGTGAGCTATGTTAGTATTACTCAAGATTGAACTAATCTGGAAATCTTAAGATTCTAAAAAATAATGACACAATACTGCCCACATTCTATTCTTTGCTTGACTATTCATAATTTAGGAACCACTTATTTAGATAAGAATTCTCATTTTTGGCAAAATCAACAGAAAAAGGGTACTTGGCCAGAAGTGATAATGCCGCTTTGGCAGTAGTATCCTAACTCGACCCCTTCTTGGCAGCAAATTTCAAGGGTGTACCCGGACTCACACAAAGTTCTGAATCTTTAGACTAATACACAGGGCTTACATTTGGGAAGACATTTGCCAGCAACCTACAGCATGGTGAAGAGCATATAGGCATCAAAACGCTACATGCAACATTATTGAGGCAAAAAGAGAACAAAAGTCATTTGCCTAGAACATTATCAATATTTTATCAATGTAAAAGCTATAATTAACATCAGTGAGCCACACCGATCCTATTATCTGCTGCAAAGCACCCAGCATATACAACAGCAGACAACTTGTTATGTGTGCATTAATTGTACAGTTTGTCCTCAAACATCTTTATCCATTATGCCAAATGTGAAGCAAATGTGGTGGTCTCAAATATCAGGATTTGCAGTATTGAGATGATAATTTTACAATATAGACAAAAGCATGCAGCCTGATGCT
This sequence comes from Mermis nigrescens, assembly GCA_036768485.1. Classification (NCBI taxonomy): domain Eukaryota; kingdom Metazoa; phylum Nematoda; class Enoplea; order Mermithida; family Mermithidae; genus Mermis; species Mermis nigrescens. The sequence goes on from JAVLUZ010000275.1 coordinate 891,450, forward strand.
TGTCATGTTGCACTTAATATTGCACATTTTAACACAAGTAAGCTTAACACACACTTTCCCAATAATGTGTGGAATTTGAATAGTATTGTGTATTTCTGGCACCTTTGTGTGTGCTTTGGCTACATGCTCATTATCAATTAACAAGCAAAATTTTGAGTGTACAGGGTAATACTAGCTTTATATCTTGCTAAGACCTAACAATAAGACAGATAACGCAGTGTCACAAATACAAATTTCTGTACAGATGCTTAACAGCGTGTACACATTATGCTTTACTTGCCTTATTAAGTTAGGCTACACAAACAAGGATTTTTGGATGCAATATACCCCTTTAATTGTTGCTGAATTTGGATATTTGATTAATTTATATAACTTTCTTTTGACTTTTAAGAGCTTTGTTCCAAATTTTACGAGCTTTGTTCCAAACTTTACAAAAAATGTTCCAAACTTTACAAAAATGTTCCAAACTTTACAAAAGTGTTCCAAACTTTACAAAAATGTTCCAAACCTTACAAAAATGATCCAAACTTTACAGAAAATGTTCTAAACTTTACAAAAGATGTTAAAAACTTTACAAAAATGTTCCAAACTTTACAAAAATGTTTTAAACTTTACAAAAATTTTCTAAACTTTACAAGCACTCTTATAAATTCAACAGACTTTGCCTACTGTACGTAGTAAGACTACCTAACAGTATTGTGATCTTTATGTTTATAGTCCATGAAAATGCAATGTTTTCCTACATGTATGAAGGGTTACAATAATGAATATTATAGCCAACAAACAGCTTGGACAGTTATGTAGCAAGTATATTTGCAAATAATACCTATCTCTATGAAAATTGGCTGACTGATAAATTATTTTACAGCCACACTATCCAAGTAGGCCACACTAAATGCTTATTCTTGTGTTTCTGTCTTGAAGACATGCCTACGGCATCAAATTGTTAAGTCTAATATACCTGTATAATCTATTTAAAAACTATGTCAAAGCAAAAAGTGTTTTTGACCAAATCATTCTCGTCTGTCAGTCTTAGCCCTGAATGAGTGTTGAACTCAGGCCGACCCACTTAAACTACATGTCTCTATTATACTATAGTTGCCTGAATGATAATGACATTTTTAATAACCCCAAAATATGTTTTAATATTCTCGGTATTTTTCCAAACTCTGCACACTTTTTCCAAAACTCTGCACACTTTTTCCAAACTCTGCACACTTTTTCCAATCTCTGCACATTTTTTCCAATCTCTGCTCACTTTTTTCGAAACTCTGCACACTTTTCTCGAATACTGCACTCTTTTTACGAAACTCTGCACACTTTTTCGAGATTCTGCACACTTTTTCGAAACTCTGCAATCTTCCTATGTTATGACGTGTAAAAAATGTTCCAAACTCTGCACACTTTTTCGGAACTCTGCACACTTTTTCGAAACTCTGCACACTTTTTCCGAAACTCTGCACACTTTTTTCGAAACTCTGCACACTTTTTTCAAAACTGCACACTTTTATCCAAACTCTGCACACTTTTTTCGAAACTCTGCACACTTTTTTCGAAACTCTGCACATTTTTTCTAAACTGCTCGATTTGCCTATATTTTCTTTCTAATTGTTCTAAAACCTATGGGCCATTTTCAATGCTCACATGTAATTGAATTAAGTGCACACTTTACCTTAAGTTACACAAATAAAAAAGAAGTGCATGAACCAAGTAAAGTTGATAATACATCTCAATTATGTTTCTGAGGCATTAATCGTATAGAAATGAAAAATTTTGTTAAACTCCTCAGCATAGAAGAATAGCTTCAGAGACCTAACTAATCATAATAGTGTGAGCTGCTTTGTGCTCAGCTCTGCAAATAGTACATACTTTGTTAAAGGTGTATGATGAGTTTGAGCTATTCTTCCACATGTATTCAGTTTTACAGTAGGTATATAAGTTGATTTTGATCTACTTTGCAAGACACATGCAGAACCTACCATTGAGTTATTTGAGCCAAAAACAGTATATTTTGATGTAAAAATAGCGAAAAACAGTAAAACTACTAGATTTTCTCGACCATGACCCATAATCAACAAATTTTCAGCTAAATTAGTTCACGAACTGACAGCATGTGAGGTGCATCTTTTACAACACATGCTCAATCTAAATCTAAGATTTTGGCTAAATCAGTCCATTATTTGCAATGGCTGGGGATACACACAACATGCATAACTGTGTTGATGTGTTGCAAGAGCGGACCACTGTATCAACACATTTAAGCAAGGACCAGGAAGTCAAAAAGATCAGTAAGTGTCAAAGGACCGGGAAGTCGGAGGGCCGGGAAGTGACAAAGGACCGGGAAGTGACGAAGGACCGGGAATTCGAAGGACCGGGAATTCAAAGGACCGGGAAGTGACGAAGGACCGGGAATTCGAAGGACCGGGGAATTCAAAGGACCGGGAAGTGACGAAGGACCGGGAAATCAAACCTATATATACACACTCTTTTTGTGCTTAGACCAAATTTACTTCCTAGCTTAGCTAGGCTTACACGAATTTACTTTACAACATTCACCTACTCTACACTCAAGACTTAATTGCATAATCTGCCATGTGAACATAACGGGCCAGGAAGCCATACACTGCTTGAAAAAATTTCTTAGGCTTGTTTTATACCTGGCTTACCTAAGCTTAGTTTATACTGACGTCTAGTCCTTGGGCTTAGTTTTGTCTTACTTTGGCACATTTAAGTCAATTTTAGACTGAGTGGCAGTGGTAGCAAGAGCGGACCACTGCTACATTTTAGAGGGAATATGCTTGGCGTGTTGGGGGCTACCCCTCCTCCGCTGAGGACCCGCAGGCAAAAGGAGTGGCTCAGGTTGACTTTGTTTACACCTAGCTCAGCTGGGTTTACTTTACACTTAGTTTAGGTTTGGTCTTAGTTTAATCCCAGTTTACACTTAAGCCTAAGCTGGCACTGTGCCAATATTGACTCTTCCACTTCTCAACTATGTCCTATCCTTAACCATTGCCTATCTTGAACCATTGTCCATCTTTAACCATTGCTCCCTGACCCTTATCCCAGGGGAGCAAGGCTCCACCCCCTCGCCTATCCTTAAGCATTGTATATATTATAGCGTTGCACTCCAGAGTACCAGGTATAACTACTCAGAATTGATAAAGGAAAGCAACTTAGCGCAAGGGGATGACTTATTGAAGCAATTCCTTCGCCTGACATCACATGGGATAGGTCAATTCCCAGTTTTTGAACATCAGAAAATGCTGAATGAGGATGCTAGTCCAGTTGCAAGGAGCCCTAGGCCCGTCTTGCAAGAAGAGATGCAGTAGCGGCCGAGATCTATGAAATGATCAAAGATGACATTTGGGAACCGGTGGAACCCCCAAGCCAATAGGCCCACCATCCTGTAAGAGGACTAAAAGCTGGGGTTTAGTTACTAATATCACTGATCTATCATATCCTTTGCCCAGAATCGACGACCTATACCTTCAGCTGCAAGGAGCAAAGATCTTTTCAAAGATCAACTTGATCAAAGGATACTGGCACATCACGTTAGCACCTGAGAGTCACACGACGAATATTCGTTTTCAGTAAAAATGCTTTGCACTATTAAACTAAGCGTTAAAAACTGCATAATATATGTTAAAATAAAGGGAGGTTAATTTTTGACTTGTCCAGACTCGAGTCGAGTCTTACAGAAAGTGACTCTTAAATTTTGGCGGTGTGCTTTTAACGATATTTATAATTTGCTATGTATTATTACAGTGCACGCTTAAGATATATCCATTGACTTGCTCTAAGATAAAAAAGCTGAATAGAAAAGTGTAAACCTCAGTTTCTCGAAGCTCAGATGTGGAGATTAAACGATAAAATTTGAAAGTGCCAACAAAATAATTATAATCAGATACGGATTTCTGTACAAATCGTAACGCATTGGTTATCAAATTTATAGGCCGCAAATGAGGAGATTTACCCAGCAAATGGGGCAGCAAGCCGCTCTATTTGCCCGTTTTAAACTAGCTTAGACGGCAGATAATTCTTTTATAACCTAAGCTTAAATGCGAAAAACGACAAATCAAGGCGACCAAATCGGCGTATGCAGAATCAAACAAACACGAAAAATATCACGACAGGAAAAGCAACCATTACAAGTCGATGACAATGGAATGATAATAAGAAATGAAGCAATAAGATTACGTGCAAATCAACGATACAGTGAAAAATGATAAAACTGAAAATATGAATAATTCACAAGACGCTAAAGAGCCGAAAATGCACGTCGTCACGCTAAAACGTATACACCTGAGCCTGGTTTCAATATTTTCAGGCTTAGGCCAGACTCAAATCTGACACGTGGCCAGCTTTGAGGCTAGCTTAAGCCAGGCTTAAGCTAGACTTAAGCTAGGCTCAAGCAAGGCTTAAGCGAGGCTTAAACCAGGTTTAACCCTTTAAGCCAGGTCCAAAAGTGGTCACGTATGTTTAAACATTGAAGTCAGGTTTAAACCTAAAGATATTGAAACCGGGCAGTTCATGTGTGAATGTCAGGCCATTATTGACAACATGGGTCACCGTACATTTGACTGAGACATTTTTGATAAACTATGTAGGTACTTTCCTAAAAAAATATTGTAGAAAACTATAGTGTAAAGAAGTTGATTTTCATTAGTTAAGCAAATCTCATTAATATTATGCTTTTCTCTTAAGACCACACATAGTTAAAATCTCGACGGTTTTTATGGTCTCGAAATTCATTTCATCTTAATGTGCGTCAATCGAATTCTTATCTCAGCAAGTTTTATGTCAACAACCCAAGTCACCTTCTTATCTCAATTTCCATCTCTTGCAAAATGCGTTCCGATCGTCAAGAAATTCTCAGCACCGGCAACTTTGAAGTTTCGTTTAGCCACGTTATTTTGTACCGCGAATCAAACATGAGTTATCTCACAGTTTTTTGGTACCTAAGGCTAAAAGAAAGAATGTTCCGCCTTCCAGTCTCTCAATAAGTACGTTTCGCTTCGTGTTATTTTTTAGTACGTTATGCTCGTTTAGCATTTTATTCGCGCTACGTGCTCGTTGCTTATCTCCAATTTTTGTATATGAATGCGGGCGCCCGACAAGTCATTATATCTCATTATTATTAATGTTATCTCTATTACGTGTATTAAACTTAGCAATACTATTAAGACCGGTTAGCATTAAGTTAAATGAGCATCGTCATTTCTCTTTTGATAATCTCTAAATTAATTTATCTTAGTTTTCTCGGATTATCTCTTGCATTTCCTGCCATTGAACCTATAACCAACGTCCTTACAATAGAATTTGGAGTTTTTTCATAAAATTTACGATTAGCTTATTTAAAGCGAGGAGGGCAATGATAATAAACTTATAATTAAATTACTGACATTATTTCTATTATTGTACGCAAAAATTATTAACATCTAAACGAGAATCAAGACGAATAATTCGATTCATCTTAAAAAAGCAGATATTAGAGCGTTTTAAATGATACGATAATATTATGCTGAAATATATATTTGATGGCCAACTCAATTGAATGGTAATAAAATCACCAGATCATGCATTTCGTTGCAGGATTCATTTTCGATCCAGATGGACACGAATAGGCTTCAGTAAATGCCTCAGTGTTGGATAACGTCCCGACGATTCGTACGTCGAAAATCGCATGAGGATTTGTTGTTATAATTTCGGTGGCGAAATCGTCACTTATTTTGGCGCATTGATACTGTTATTAGGAAAATACAAATTAAAAAATTACAGTTAAACTCGGATAATGCAAACCCCGGATGATGGTTTTCCCCGGATAATGCACATCTGCTGATAAGGCCATTCCGTATGAATCAGTGTGTGAATTCACATGCTCGGTGCCCACACTCGGATAATGCACACCTTTAACCATGCTCCCTGAAGGGTGTGCAATATCCGAGTTCGACTGTACATATTAATTAAAACTATTATTTTTGACTTATAATCAATTTTGAGTAAGTATAGCCTAGTAGATTCATAAGGATTTTTAACCATCGTAAATAACGTATCATTTTCCTGTAATTATGTATGTTGAACTGATCGATAATTATCGCACATCTGCTTATAATAGACTACGCATATTATAGACTGAAGAAAAACGAAAAATGTCAAGGTTAAGGCTATCATTTTTTCGATAAAATTTTTAACGAAATTTTTTAAATATTTCCCTTAACAGTAAATAATTCCAGTAATTTCATTTTTGAAAATGAGACACTGTAAGTTATTGCTTTTATTTCAAGAAACTGCGTTTCTCAGCCTTATTATTTTCATAATTTTTTCACTCTTCAATATTTCACGGTGCACCTTCAAAGAAAGATTAGAAGTAAACTTTGTTCACGGCATCGTGCGCGAAAAAATCATTAAATGTCTTTCTTTATCGAAAATCCGGCGCCAGACGACGCAAATTCGTGAATTTAGGCGTAAGAATGATTTCCTGTATTTCCAGCATTTAATATGGATTGTCAAAAGAATTTTTAAATTTGTTGTTGAAAATGGAAGAAAACACAACTTCAGTCATAATTTTATAACTATATCCGACAACAAGCTGACAGATTGCGAGTATAGCATTGGTCTGATATATAATTATCGTAACAATCGGCTTACTGTCGATAAAAATTCTTAGAATTCATGCACGAAGTTATATGGAACAGACAATAGTATCTGCTCTTTAAATGGCTTCAAAATCTGTATCTTGAGCTAAAATATGGCTTCCAAGCCACCAAATAGTAAATAAATATTAGATATGATCCAGCGCGAAGTGTTCAAAAAAATTTGATAAATTATGATTACTGATGGCCAAAAATAATTGAAAATTATATAGTTTTCATCTCACCAAACATGTTCGGCCAATACAGTAGAGATAGGGCAAATGTGTTGAACATTGGACATTCCGGCGTTTTGAACCACCCTCAGGATGGATTATCTCCCGGCAGAATAAGGATATATTGTGGTTACATGTATTAATGGATACCTCGTTCTGAGGGTTCTACAACTACCCTTCAGAAAAGTTTTGCTGGAAGCGGACCTGTATAAGTTCATCGTGATGAAACTATTAATTGAACCCGGTTCCGGGACTCTTACCGTTCCCGTTTCCGGATTTCACCCTCCCTAAATAAAATCGTGTGACTATTGACAACTATACATATGGGCAGCACGTATACTGATATTTTGGGGGTCCATAAATATGCGTTTTTATAACTAAATAACTAAAAATGCAAAAACTGATAAAATGCAAATTTTGCATCCGAGAGGTAGTCATTGCAGCTTCGATGCTGTGATAAAAGCAATCTCCTGCTGAAATATTGGCTCTTTGACGTTCTTTTTATATTATAAAATTAGTTTGATTCAGTGGCAGTATTCCTGAATTTGCAAAGAAACTGATTTTTCTATTTTTTAAAGCTTATTAATAAAATGTTAGTTTCTTTGAATTCAGAAGACCTCAAGACGCATTCTTGGCGGGGGAGTTCTTGACGATGTGATCCCCTGAACGGCTTCTGAAAACATGTGGGCGTAAGGGGTCTGGATCGTTTGAATCTAGCAATACCTATCCTCAATCGACAGACCTCCCTCAGCCAGTATTAAACTTTTTGGTACAGTTTTTATCGATGTGACCCAATTTAACCCCGGTATGATGCTCAATACCTGTACAAAATGACCCAATCCCTAGAATTCCTATGCAATGCATTCGTATGACGACCTCACATGCGAAGCAGATGCGAAAAAGGATTGTTCAATCGTGAGGTTCAAACCAGGCAATGGCTTTTCTACTTGACTGGTCTTACTCAAATGTATTCCGTATGCCTGTGTGATTACAAAGAGTTATAAAATAAATTAAGCTTGCAATGGAAAGGTAGATATTCACTCGTAGGGCGAGTCTTAGGCCTTCTACATCGGCAATATTTTCTCCCTTTGTCAGATCGCCGTCATTCGTCAAATTTAGCATATGCGTCAGAAAAAACAAAAAATTCAAATGAGTTATGAATATTTATACTCATTATTGAGATTTTAACATTTTATCATTATTTTTTCAGTTGGCTTAATTTCAATTAGTTATGTTTAATCCATAATATTTTTTAGATTTTCCTTCTTTATCCTTACATGCATTTGTATATGTTTTGATCTTTGTTAATTATTGTACTTTTGCATTTCATTTATTGAATAATTTTCATCTTGTAGTGCCTTACAATAATTTTTTCAGTTACGAGTATTAGCTGAATTTATCAAGAGTGATTTTTTCAGACATTTGCTTAATTTATCACGGGTAAATATATTACTTGTTGATTATCATATTTATCTAATTTTTACTATTGATTTTATAAATTTTTAATTTATTGTTTATTTACAGTCCGGTTTCCAAAATTTGTTATTTGTTCATAGTCATTCAGTCATTTCTTGAAACGCTTACCGTCAAATTTAGACGCATGAACTTGTATTTTGAATAAAAATCGATGAAACAGTCGACTTTCGCAAGAAATTTACTCTTTGAACTAGGAGTCCACCATTCCTTTTCCTGTCCATCTTTGTCGAACTGAATGCCTGCATTATTAGAAAATAAACATCTCTAATTGAAATACTTCTTTTAGGAACATGAAAAAGCCACTTTTGCGCAGATTTTTGACATTAAAAGGGGAGTTTCTGAAGGATTAAAAATTTAGCGATTAAAACAAAAATAAAAATCGTTAAAATAAGAACGGATAAAATAAAAAACGACAAAAATTTTAAAACTAAATACAGAAAACTTACACATGTTATTCTTTAAAACTGATTTTTGTATGTTCAAAAGCACAAGTGATAGTTTCAAAAGTCTAAATTTACATATTTAATGCATATAATACGATGTGAGCACCAGTCATTATTTTTTAGTTTTTATTGATTAAGCTTGCAAAAGCTTATTTGTTCGTTTCGTTCACTACATGAGGCAAGTGATTAAGATTTTTGAAGTTTTCTTAGTATTAGCATAACTTTGCAAGAATTTTAAGTTTTGTTCAAATTATTGAACAAAATTTTTTTAGCAATAATATGTGTTTTGAGTACTCCATTAAAATATTACAGCGTAATTTTTTAGAATAATTTTAAGGAGAATAGTTTAATTTTTTATTATTTCATTATGGTATTATTCATTATTGACGAAAAAAGGGAGGAAGTTCGGGGATCTACACTACCCAGGATAAAAAGGTAAAAAATTCCTCTGGAAAAAAGAACAAAATTAATAAAAATCAAAAATTTTCTGCAAAATTGCTTCAAAATGAGAAACTGAGCTGACTGACATAATTTTTGCATAGAATGTGAATTCATATCATTTTTTCTGACCATCTCAATCGTAGTTCGGAAAAAATTATCCAGCTGACCGACCATTCGGGCTGTGCGTTCACGAACAAGACACAATCGGCAATTTTTGATCATAAGCACATTTTTACGGATCAACGCTGATTTCGTTCCAAGTTTACTTAGATTTTAAAAACTCTAAAATTAAAACAATGATTTTTACCTGTGGTTTCAAAACCGTGGCTCAATTCATGTCCGATACTGTTCCCCATAGTGCTGTATTTTACGAAACTGAAATGAAAAGCACGATTAAATCGATAGTGCAAATCAAATTTAAATACACGATTTGGAATAAGTTTCGAGAGGGAGGAATTTTCAGCCATTCCGGCAAAGAAAAAGTTTTCCATCCCATCAGCAAGAAATTTTAAGTCCCGCCGTGGAATCTCCAAATTGAATTCGAATAGTTTTTCGTAATTTCGACATAATTTTCAAACTTTTACCTATTCTAGGCTGGTCATTCCTGGTTTTGGGGTTCTGGAGAGCTTTATCGAGTTGAGACGACCAAACATTGGTATAAATGCAAAATCAGTGTAGAAGCTTACAGTTCTAATATATCTTTATTGCAATCACGTTTGCCGGAAAATTTTGTTTTTCACCAATCTTAGGCTTAATTTTGCCGTATTCTACCGAAAAAAATTATTTCTGCCGTCTTTGGTCTGAAAAGCATTCTTAATTCTGCCCTGCTTATGCAGCTGGAATAAACGATATCAAACCTACTCTGGCCAAGAGTATTCGTAAAATGGATATTGAAGCGAAGCAGCTGGGAACACTGAAAGAAATGATAAGTAAATAACTCTTAGAGAAATATTAAAACGTTCACATTGTAAAGATGAAAATGTCAGCTTATTGCTAAACTTCACTATTCCTTAAATATGAAATTCCAGAAGCTTTAAAAATGAAAACTAATAAAAATTTTAAAAGTCGGCATATAGGTACAATGAACAAATATGAAAAGTATCTTTAATTACGTGCAAAAATATTTTTTGAGCATTCTCAGTTTCTATATTCATAAGTTTTGAATCTGAAATTAATTAGAACGATTTAACCTAAACTTAAAAAGAAAATAAGAACGGTTTAGAAATAAAACTGAATGATAATTCAAACTCACTGAACGCGCAATTATGTTGGTTTCTACCAAAAATAAAATGGAAGTTTTCCCTAAAATAATTCTTATTTTCAACCATTTTATGTTTTGAACACGAAATTAACGAAAATAAATTGACCTCGATGGAGAAAAAAATTGTGATTTTTCCTGAACATGCGTCTCTTTTTCACAATCCAACTGTCTTTGAACGTTGTCTTCAATTTAGGTAATGTGATATTAAGAAAAGTTATTTAGGTGAACTCATATTAGATAAATTATCTCGGTTTTTCTTTTTTGCTTTGATTATGTAGAAAAATAGAGAAATTACCCATCATGTTACTCTGCATCCGATAATGCATCGACATGTCCATAGGATCTGTAATAAAAGGGCGAGTTTTATTCAATTTCGATTCCATTATAGCCGTGCGCTGCTTATTCTCGACTTCCCATCGCAAAATTGCCCGAGCCATGTCAAATAGCGTATCTCGTTCATCAAATGATAGCTGTATGCCATAAATAAAAGCTTCCAAATTTTGTAAACCTACAAAATCCAGAAAAAAAGCTATTTATTACGTGTTCGTAATAATTATCTAACTCGGCTTCGTTAAAATATAGATCGGGTCCTCCGATTACGTACTTCATGAGTCTGCTCTAAAAAATAAATACACACAGGGCGTCACGAAATAATGGGCCCCTTCCAAAATCGACTTCAAGGTGAGATTGAAAAAATCTGTAAGGAACCAAGTAAAATACACTTTGCAAAATAAGAGGTTTCCACAAGTAGCTCCGGAAAAGATTCATCTTCGTGAAATTGTGAAGGATCGAGTAGAACGGCTCATCCACGTGGAGTCGGAAATCGGTCGCTAGTCTGCAGAAACATTATCTAAAGATTTATATACATAATTGTCTGGGAACCTTCAATGTTCAAAATCTAAGCATTTGAGGCAGATCGGTGGAGCTGAGGGCGTCCATATTGATTTTTGAATCGATGTAGTCGCGAAATACGAATCACTCAGATATTTTTTTGTTTTTGTTCAATAAAAATATCGACTGGGGCGCATTGCGGATTAGGCATAAGGGTTTATAGCCCAACATTTGCAGATTCTGTATATTCAGATGTCCTACCATCAAAATCTGCTAGATTGAGAAATTTAAAAGAAAATTGAACGAAATATTTTTTCAGAATGATTGCTAATCGTCAAGTATTTATCTGGTTTGCTAACAATGCACGTCCTCTTCAAAATTTGATAACTTAAGATTTATATAGAGTTCCAAAACCATTTTTATTGGCTCAAATTGTCGAAAAATTAAAACAAACGCATAAACTAGCGCATGCGTTGCAGTTTTTCATTAAAATACCGAAAAATCGGTAAGATTTGAGTGAAGTTCACATTGCTTAGTCAACATTACAACCATTCTCTGAGGGACGCTAAAAGTTTTACTTTTTTATATACCTCAGACATTTAATAACGACCAGTATTTCACCTCTATGCTTTTTATAGAAACCGAAGACTGAAGAAACCGATCTTACTCGTATATCTTTTTATGATTTTGTCGGAAGTCTGCTGAAATGAAAATAGCAGAAAAGGGGGAAATGCGCCAAACGTTTATTTTGGAAAGTCGTTGTGTATTCAGAGAACTGAAGGTTCAATGTCCTCCCCGCGGCCATATGTGCCTAAGCTTCCCTAATCACGACCTACTTTGGCCACCCCCAAAAAACCCTAAACTTTTCAACAAGAATAAGAAATAAAGGCACAACACGTTTTTGTACTACTGCTTATACGTCAATAACTTCAAAGTATGGTTTTGAATGATTGCGTAACGACTCTCAATTTATGCAGAAGACTAAAGGTCTGGAAACTTTTAATCTTTATAAAATAGTATTTTGTATTTTACTGTACCCTCTAATTTTCCTTTCTTTTGCTCCTAATCCCTAATCTCCTTGTTGTGCGTTCATTTCGACAACTTATTTTCACTTATCTTTACTTAACCACAACTTTTTTATTTTTACAACTTTTGACTCATTTTTGACAACTTTTTTTACAGTTGCCCAAAGAACTAAATATTTTGGAATCCATTCATCTCAAGAATTTAGAACGGTTTTTATTATAGGAAGAGGAACCTATATCAGTGTAAATACCTTTTCCTTGATTCGCTGCCTAGTTGTATCGTCTAACCAAGTGGATTGATCGACGGTCTCATCAAAAGCTTGCTTCACATTCTCTATCATGAAAGACGAGTCAGCGATGATATCCAAACTGACGTACTCTCTGGCATAAAGAGCCCCGTAGCCTCGGGCATCAGGTTTTTTAACATCGAAACGCAATTGGAACTTCGATTCGATCTCTTTGCCTTTCCCCAAACACTATCCATGAAATCCTAGGAAAACCGAATCCTTCAAAATTAGCTGAACCTATTTCATTGCGTAAATAACGTCCGAACCATCGGTGGCCGCAGATTCTCAGAATAAAATTTTTGACATTTTCGTTCGATTTTTTCTAAATTGCCTTTGATCTGAATTATGCCTATGACGAAGTCAATAATAATATGTTTTTTACCTGCACTTACGGACCGCAAATTCGTACAACATGTTTACGTGTTACGGCATTTAGGCCTGCGAAAGTGTGGGAGTATCGTATAAGGAACGCTAATTCTGTTTTATCAACTCATGCCTAGTTTGTTTTAAGGTAGAAAAAAGAGTAAAAATAATATTTTCGCATGTTTTTAAATTGTAAAGTTTCTTCTTAAAATTTTAATATGCATATTCATATTTTTCAAATTCTTTTTCAGAAGTATCTTATAAAATTGGCGGCGATGAACGACAATATTATATGAGTATGTCTAAAAAATAAATCTGTCGACTTCTAAATATAAAAAAATTTGCCTCCGTTCATTCTGCCCCGACAACAGCCAGTGCTGCGGTGCAGGTATTGATGTATAATAAAGAACTAAAGAGAGAAAACCAAAATCTAAAAACGAAAAATAAAAGCGAAACAAAAGCGAAGACGTAAGACGTAAAAAATACAAGAATTATGTAAATAGTGCATTCGACTTACGACTACGAGCACACGTGGGCATAAGGAGTTTGGGGGTATGCAACCCCGTCAAACAAAATTCTTCACCCCCAGAACTCAATTTTTTGAATTTTTTTTGTGTTTTTCGCAAATTTTTTGATGCCAACGGATAATGCACAATCAAAAACTTTCAAAAATAGTATTTTTTCGCATACCAACCTTTTTAAGACCATTTTTTCCGTTAAAAAATCTTGCACACCCCCAGAATTTTGGTGCTGTCCATCTATGCGCACAAGTACCTCTATATATTACATAAGACGTAGAAGCTTTTGAAGCAAGCTGAAAGCTCTAACTATTGGATAATCAAGTTGAGAGCTGGTACATGAAATTTTGATCAAGCTAAATGCAGAATCGCCTCTGCCGTTGGGTGTGAATAATTAAATGCGATGAAATGAACAACTTTCAACATGTTCTTAAAAATAATTTTGATTTAAGATGGAGACTGTCTTCATTCCATTGGATTTCCTATTGGTATAGCAGGAATAAAAAATTTAATTGCTATATAGATTTACGGCCAGAACCGTACCTCATGAGCATCTTCGAATTTGTCATCCAGAAACCTTGCAAAGCGATGAACAAATGCTGATACGAGCCAGTTAATTAGAGTACTGAAAATAGGAACATCAACAGCATTATGTCCACATATTTTATTTGACTAGCAACCACAAATGCTCCGATGGAACAAAAACAACGGATATACTTGGAATTGCGCGTCATTAAGGACATTAAACGAGGGGACTAGGGAATAGTTAAGTATGTGTACATGTGAAAGATTTTCGAATCAAGTGAAAATTAAGGCGCATTCATACTTCGTCCGACTCCGTCCGATTTGGTGTCGGAATGCGAAAATTGACAAATCCGCTCCGACACGCTCCAACATGAGTCCGACATTATCCGACATCATGCGACACGCGTCCGACTTTTCTTTGCGCATGACGTCATAATCTCGTCGCAATGCGACTTTTTGTCGGAACGGACAAGTTGAGTTGGTTTCAACTTTCGTCCGTCCGACAAACATGAAATGTAAACTACAGCGTATAGGAAGATTGGCGCGACATGTAGCGCATTGCACGCATTGTTCATTTTGTACTATTTATTGTTGCAGTCAATTCATCTTATTTCATCTCTCTATAAACGTATTTTCATGCGTCGGAACTAATTTTTATTGATTGAAGTATGATTTATGAGGATATATCCAGGATTTTTGAAGTGGAGGAATCCAGAAAAATTTCGTAAAATTCAAAAAAAGTGCACTAAAATCTTGTATTATAACGTTAAAATATTTACAGCATGGTCCATACCTTGATCAGTGGCGGATCCAGGATTTTCCTTAGGGGGCGGAACATTGACTTGGGCGGAAAATTAGCCGTTTTAACCCAAAAATCGCTAAAAATCGCTCAAAAATCCCCAATTTTGCGCACTATTTTGGGCCAATGGGGAAGGCGGCCGCCCCCCGCCCCGTTTAATCCACCCCTGACCTTGATCCTAATTTATCCAGTAAATAAGTTTAAATAAATTGGCGCATGAAACGAATTTTGATACTTTCAGCATTTAATTTTTATTTATTGCAATTAAAAACAGTAAAAGGCAGCAGTATTTTTAACCCCCTTCCTCCCACCGGCGACGCTACTGAAGATTGAAGTAAAATTTTTTAACGTCAATTCAGTTGAAACTTGCAAGA
This sequence comes from Mermis nigrescens, assembly GCA_036768485.1. Classification (NCBI taxonomy): domain Eukaryota; kingdom Metazoa; phylum Nematoda; class Enoplea; order Mermithida; family Mermithidae; genus Mermis; species Mermis nigrescens. The sequence continues at coordinate 906,658 of JAVLUZ010000275.1, forward strand.
ACAAGTGGCATTAATGTTTGTTGCGGTGAAAATATTGATTTTCAGTCGGAAGAAGCCGGATGAAGTATGAATGAAAGTCGGATCCGATGTCCAATGCGACGCTGCGCGGCACCGTATGCCGCATCCTGTAGGACGCGTGTCGGACAGAGCCGCATGCGGCTCTGTCCGACAAGAGTCCTACAGGATGCGACATGCGGTGTCGCGCGACGTCGGATCGGACGAAGTATGAATGAGCCTTTAGACTACCGCTAAAACGCAAAAAATCGAATTATATTCTGTGGCATGCAAAAGGGAGTTGTATTTCCGACGTAAAAACTAATAATACGAATATAAGGAAAAGAAACGATCACTAAACAAAAAACGACATAATGTGCATTGTTATGCTAGTATGGTGTGCATTGATATGCGACAGCAATTAACGAGATGGTATGCTTATCATAATTTATTTATGCAGCCAGACGATTGACTAAATATCGAAGAAATTTGATATCGATAAGGAACCAAAATTGATTATTATTATAGAGACAACAGATTTTTGACTTTGCACCTCCCAAAAAAAGCTAAATATTGATGTAAATAAACACACTTTGCTGTAATGTGTACCCCTTAGAAATTTATTTATTTTTATTCTAATAGACATATCCCGGCTTCTAAAAAGAGAAAGTGGCCAACAAAAAAGAGACAAAAACGTATTTTTGCATAATCCACAACATTGTAAACTTTAAAAATCTGGACATATCTCCTCATTGAGTAAAAAGAAATTCGGTTTAGGCCAGCTTGTAGCCTTTGAATCATAGTACGTTTGTGTACGGAAAACTTTTGTTCCGCACAATACTAGAGATATTGACCAATCAAAAAATGGAAGAATACATGTTTTTTTAAGCTGATGTTACACCCTGATTTCAAACATCACATCACCATGAATGACTCAATATTGAGTTTTTGAACGCGGTTGGCTGCGACATGTAGCCATGAAAACGATCTTTATTATTACTCTGTTCAATTTGTCCTGACTTATAGCCGGAGAATTTGGTGTAGAAATCTCAGATAAAACCTGTTTTTTAACATCATCCACTAGAGTTTATGTAAAGTTTTAGCCGCTATATCTACCTCCGTATTAAGTTTCACAAAGTTTACTGGTAATCCGAAAGTAGCCCATTAGTCGAAGTACATTTCTGCTGGAATAAATTTCTAAGAACTTATGAGTTGTTAGCAGACAGAAACGAGGTCGAAATGTGTTTATTCACCATCAGATTCCTTACATTCTTTACACTGCCACTGTGGAAATAAGAAGCGACTCAAAAAAATAAAAAGTGTTTTTGAGCTTGTCTACATTCGAGAAACAAGCAAGATTTAACATATTGCAAAAGTGAATTAGGAAAGTCTGTAACTGACCAAACTTTAAAAAGTATATGCTATGACATTACAGTCGAATTTTAGACGCTTCAAACACCCGGTATTGCTTTTTTGGAAAAAATTAAAAACACCGGCGGCAAACTTGTTTATTATCAATCTTTATTCCATCAGAGCATTTTTCTTTGCTAGTACATTACTTTTAATTAGAATGATTAAATGAATCGATCAATAGACTCAGCTAACCTGCCGGAAGAAATACTTAAATGACACATGAATAGTCTTCTATAAAACTTATTCACACAGCCATTGAGTCAGAAAAAAACAAACTTAGATTCGTGATTCTGATTTTCCGAAAAAACGTTGGTAGAAAAACTCAGCTCTTTCAACTTACAATCACACAGAAAAGAAGTTAAGCTGAAGCGTAAAGTTCACACTACTAGAGGGTGTACAGGGAATTGCAGTCAAGTCCGTGTTCCGATAATACAGTGAGCCCCGTATTCTTCGAAAAACGTTTTTTAAAAACTTCAGCTCTGCAGCTAAAGTTAGCTTTCACTGTAAATTTCACACAACTGCTAAGTGTAAAGAACTTCTAGAATCTGATTCGTAATCCTAGTGTTCTGAATAGTATTTTACAAAAAAACCTCATAAACACTTTAGGAGTATCGTAAACCTTTAGTGTAAACCACTTTACACCTTCATTGACTGCAAAATAATTCGTCCAGTAGAATGCGTGATCCGTAAATGTAAAGCATTCTTAGAGGTGAGATCATGTCCCTATTCATCACGGAAAAAGATTGTGAACAAAACCGAAACAGAAACGTATTCATGTTTTTATGTTTTTTTATACCAGATTTGAAATATGCCAGACATAAAATTTTACACCTCCAGTACTCACTTAATATTAAGTGTAAAGAGATGCACCCTACTGCGATGTGAAACCCTTGAAACGATCTTTATTTTTTCATAAGTGCAGATATACTAATACATACCTGAGGAATTTAGCAGACAGAATGATTGCATATTACGTTTTTTTCGCCCCAGAGCGGGTACTTTACACCTCCAGAAATAACTCGGTATTGACTGTAGAGAATTCTGACCAAGTGTGACTTGTAACCGTTGATACGTACTTCATTTATGGAATAGTCCGCACAACCCGATTCATAACTGATGAAGTAGGCTGACAAAAAAAGCAACAAAAAAGGTGTTTTTACACCAGAGTTTAAAGTTTTCACCTTCACACCTTACTCAATATTGAGATTAAAGAAACGCGTCTAAGTTTAATGGGTAATCCTTGAGTTCTACTTTATTTTTAGTATGCTTTGCGCGTATTGATTTATGACCGTCGGATTTGACTTAGTAAAAAAAGGTAAAAGGACTTTTTCGGGCACCGGCAGAGTGTAAACTTTAAAAAATCTAAAGCTTACTCCCTATTAGGTGTGAATAATTTCATTTTGAGCCAGTTTGTATCATTTGAGTTGTAGTAACTTTGTGTGTGAAAGACTTCTTGACGATATTCGTAGGCAAACTCGATGAATTCGAATTCAGTATATTGTTAATTGTACAAACATAGCTGAGAATTCATAAAAAAGCGTAAATTTAGACTTAAAATGTCAAAAAGATTCTTGATTGCAAAGGACCACATTCACGTCAAAGAGACGCAAAAAAAGTAGAAAAAGTATTTTTACGCAGCCTCTCAAAAATCATAAGGTAATTTTGTGGGTTGTTTTTAGTGTGGTTGCTTTTTTAATCATTAGTTATCACAAGTGATATGAACACTGCTTTGAAAATTAAAATAAAGAGTTTTTAATGCATGCATCATCATAGGGCAATCAGTTGCTTAGACCCAATAAGGGGGAGTTTGTGATCTATAGACCGCATAGAACCGAAAAAAATTTCTGGGAAATGAGGCAAAGCGAAGTTCACAAATAAATGCAAATCGAAAATTTCTTTTAAAATGCTCACAATTGACCAGAAAGTGTGGATTAAAGAAAAACCGTCTTCACGCTATTTTAGCATTTATACTAAGGTCATTTTGGCCCAAAAAGCTCATTAAATGATCCACAAGACCAAGTGACTCCCATATCGGTCATGCTGTGAATCTATGGTTCGCACTCCCCAGAATCCTATTCCCCATGTATACAAAAGGTCTTCTTGTACTGAATTCATGGCCTGTTTTTAGCGGTTTTCGCCCAACCTAGACCCTCCTCGAATTTGTTAACTACATAATGGACGACTGTTACTGCTATCCTACCGCATATCCGTTTTGCTTAATATATCATCTAAAGCTCGCATGTAGGTCGGGTAAATATGAACTTCGGATTCGTCGAAACGACTCCCGTCGCCATACAACGCCGCGAAAACGTCGCTTGCGAGTAAATTTTTGAAGAATTCTAACCAATTTATCTGAAAATAAAAAATAAAAAAACTAGATAAGTTCTGATAATAATAAGCCAAATCTGAGAGTTTAAGCTCACGTTCGGACTAATGGCCATGAGTTCCTTCATCGTTTTAGTTTCGAAAGATTCATTTAGGGTAGTTTGGACGATTTTTAGGATGTTCATATCGAATTCGACCACGCGTTCGATGTCTTCTAAAAGCTGAGTTTTGTTGAGCCTAATATTAGCATCTGCCGCGAAAAACTGGGCGTATTCCAGCAACCTTTGCCTGAAAGCTCTCTTTAACCTAACCAAATGATCTGCGAAACTTCCGCGAAATTCGTCCTCAACGTAAGCTTTCTCAAACTAAAAATGTAAACGATAAAAAAGTAGATACACACAGAAATGTGAATTTATAGTTAAAAATTCTTAGTTGCTCAGTTTAGAAGCTTTGTTTAAAATCCGAAATGAAAACATTTAGAAAAAAATCAGACGTTTAAATCGGCTTCAAAACTACTTTCAAAATTTTATCAATAATTCTTTAGCCTTTAATATTAAGCGATAATGTTTAAAACCTAACTATTTTATCGTGACTTGAAACATAAATTAATCTCTCAATTTTTCATCAGTTTAAAAAAATGTCCAAATGTTCCCTACTCTGGTTCGTAAATCTTTACGGTCTTCCTGAATATAGCCGCATATAAATAGCGACCAAATTCTGAGGGATACGGATGGGGCAAAAGTAAAAAACGCAAAAAACATTCCAAAAATGCGATTTATTGTTGTCAAATTTGACATTTGCATGTTTGTCAGTGTTTCCGCATTTATAGTAGTTTCCTTGTCTTACTTTGTGACATTTTAGCATTGTTTATCAAAATAGAGTAATGAAATTGTATTGCGTGTTAACGCTGTTCAATTTCGGCAACATGCTCAGAAATGTTAAAATATTCATTCAATAAGCTCAATATGTAATTTTAACTAATCAACGAAACGGCCAAATCGATGCTGATCTTCCGTTGTTTCTCATTATATTCAAAAAAAATTACCGGATTGCGTAGAGTAAAATTTAAAATATAAGAGGAGAAAATTGATAAAGGAAGTAAAAAATACGAAAGAGACTTGTTTTAAAAAAGTAGCTTTACATAAGGATTCAGAGTAACTTCTGAAATTCTGCATTTTGATCAAACCCTTCCTATCGAGAAATGCTTTAGCGGACCATATAACGAGTTGGAGTGACGTTCATGGATTCCGAAATCGTCCAATTATGCGTCAACATTGGCCAACCATTAATTTGTTGTATCACAAAGTTAATGGGCGTGCTCTTTAGCGCATTTCTCTTGTCTGATAGGTATAATACTGATTAGAAAAGCCAGGGACAGTACTTGGAAAAATTTAAATACTAAAGACTTTTAGTGATATTTTGCACATTAATTGACTGTTTTTATTTTGGCCATGCATACCTCGAAAATCAGATTTCTGCTCTATTTAGTCCTCAAAAAGTTGAATAGTAGAATTATAGATGAACAGTATGAACAGTAGGTCAGCTGGTTGGAGGCCCTAAAGCCTCAGAAATAAGTGTGATTACTAAAATAGCGCAAAAGCTATGTTTACAGCTTTTGGTCCTTTTCTAGCAAAATTTTTGAGTTTCATCAAATTGCAGCCTTTATTTTATCTCATTCTGCGAAAAAGATTTACCATTTTTGTAATTCCTTTTTGTCTTGTTAAATCTGACATAAATAGGGCCATATTAAATACCTTACAAAAGTGGTACAGGGCGATCAAGGAACCTCGAGTATTATCTTTTTTAGTCATATCTAATCTGATAAATTGGTTTCAATTTGTACCAAATTGTCTTAAAAAGATACAACCATCTATAAATATAATTATTCAAGATCGTCAATTTTTCTGCTTTTACTTTATTTCTTCTATCTTTTGTTTTTGTTCTTTCTCTTCTACTTTCTTGATTAGAAATAGAAAGATTTTTTGTAAAATCGAGGTCTAAAGTCTGAATTCTCCGATCCTTTTACTCCAAACAGGAGCATCTTAGGAAGCAACTGATAAAATAAGAAGGAAGAATTTATGTGCTTATCACGGGGGACAATATATTTCAATACACTAATGATATTCAGAAAAAATATTCTAATGGACATGTTGCTACGATAAGGAACAATACTATTAAGCTAACAATTTTGGGGAACAATTATTTATCGTTTGGCTTAGTTTTTTCGGAATAAATGTTCGATTTGTCGTTTGAAGGAATAAAGACGAAAGATTAAACATTAAAGATTAAAAGTCAAATCACAAGCTTTGTATATCGGACAAATGTCTTGCATTATACAAATCAACCATATCAATAAAAAATCAGCTAAAAAAATTGATTTTGTAAAAAAAGTAAAATATTAGTCAGTCAATGATGCCGAAAATAGAATATCCGCTGGAACGCTACAAAAAATGATGTGGTTTAAATATCTCTACGAGAAAATAATCACGATCCATGTGATGATGGATGAAGCTTGGTTAATTGTTTGATTAATTAATAGACATTTAGTAATATTGATTAATTATCATTGATAGTTATAGATCATTTTTTGGCCGTCCATTAAAAAATTTATCGCGCTTACCAGTGTCCAGGCAGTTGTCGTACATGCGCTTGAGAAACTGAAGACTTTTACTGTTGCTGGCAAGTTTTTTTTCAAACATGGCTGAAAATAAGACAGCGCCCCAGATAATATTTAGATTACTGTGAACACTTAAGAAAATTATAAAAATTTATCCTAATGACTTAATAATAAAAGTAACAATAAAAAATAAGAACATCATAGCAATAATAATTAATTAATAATAATAGTAATGATACTTTTGATAATAGTAGCATTTATAGTTATCATAAATAGTAAATGTGGAAAAATATTCAAATTGAATCAAAGATTAAATTTGTAATAAAAAGCAGTGGAATAAAATGTTTTGAGCAATTGCTGAATGTTTTTTCGTATAAAATTAGAACGTTTCTTGAAAAGAAAAGTAAACGATTTCAGCAAGTCGCTCGACAGTGGCAAGTATACCTCGGAAAATTAGGATCCATGTAATTCACGCCAAAGGTGATGGGAATAAGAAAATAATGAAGGGTTAAAAGTCAACTATTTATGCCTGATATTTTGAATAACAGGTCGACCACAAAGTAATAAGAGCCAAAAGGCGTGATTTTCTTAACAGCAGAATTACCTCTTATGCTTTAGGTACTTCTAACTTCTTGATAGTAATACACCCGCTTAATTGGGAAATACATACTAATGCCAAGCTTTTTCTAATTTTTGTTGATAAATAAATATACAGCGTGTCACACCTAAATACCCAAAATCTTTTTCATAGTAACTCTGTAAATTCCTATTATTTTTTTAATGATCTTTTGGGTACAGCTGGAAAGTCAAAAAGAAACAATCTGATAAGGTTTGATTAATTTTGCGAGCGCATCGTGTAAATTGCATAAGCTAGTGTAAACCTTAGATTTTTGATAGTTTTTCTTCTAACAACTGATTTATTTTGTGATTTATGCATGGTTTCACGATTCGTGCCATCCAAACAATAAAGGATAATAAATTCTCAGTATCTGAATGGTTTTACATCATTAAAAAGACCGTTGGATAGGTTTACGCAAGCTTATGAGAAATTAATGCCATAAGCTAGTACGACAATTTTGCAAAAGCAGAGAAAAGTCGGTTCCGTAAAAATGCCATATTTTTAACAGTATATAACCAAATCAAGCCAAACTTTTCCAGTCAATGGCCTATTAGGCATTCTATATTTCCTCAAAGAACTTTTCAAGAATTATTAGGAATTAATTGACTTGCGGGAATAATGAGTTGTATACTTACAATCTGCTTTCATTTGGCCTAGCGATAGTTATTCTGAATTTTTTCTCAAGAATCAGGCTACAAAAGCGGTTTAAACTTTTGATGCAGTAACAATGCGGCTTAAAAAAAGCATACGTCTCTTTATAACACGACATACTGAAGAATTTCATATTTATTGTAGTAGTTTCAAAACACTTTTGCCAGTCGCTTCAAACTTCTTCAAAACCTTAAAGTTAAATGAAACAGACTATAGGTGGACAGCCTGCAATATGTAAGGTTTTACAAAAGTCCTGTAAAAAGCAAAAGCAAAAGCAATCAAATCATGTCATTCATTTTCCTATTGAAACCTTCCAGTTATTTGTGAAAAATCACTAAAAAAATATAAGGATTAGCAGGAGTTATTATGGAAAAACGGTTGGGACAGTCAGGTTGGACACCACTATATCTGTGTAACGCTTCGCAATTAAATAACGAATTTTAATATTAAATATTTTTTTAGATTTACAGCTCGACTGCCTTTCTACCATCGAATCTATGATGCCATAGACGATATCGTTTTTCTTATTAGCCAATCTGTTTTTTTATACCATTTGCCACATGCAAATTGATAAAAATCGTCACATGGATCTCGCGAAAAATCTATCGAGGCCATACAAGATTTGGGCTGCAAAGCGCGTAAAATATTTATTGGTAAATAAAAATTTTGTATAGTAATAATAATTTTAGATACTTTTTTGATTAAATAAGTACAGCTTAACACCTTTTATGATATATGTATTAGTAGAAAATTGTGGAAAGATTTGTATCTTTGTGTTTAACACTCAAATTTAATTCAGTCAATTTTCGGATATGTCTACTATTCTAGTGCCAACTTCCAGAAGATTCATTACGGCACAATTAATCTATTTCAAAAATCTATGTTATTTTAAATCTAAGAGTCTAATTTTTATGTTGAACACAATTCAATAAAAAAACATTCTCATAATTGAGCCAATAAAGGGGCAGCACCTTGACTTACCGGCGTCGTTACAACCATCCAGTTATACAAACATCGACAGATGAGTTGCCTGAAAATTCGTTGTGTATTTGATTAAAGATAAAATCATCAACGCTTAAACGCATGAAGTAGATTATCATTAGAATGAATGTAAAAATGTTGTACTATAGTCTTTACAATTTATATTATCTATTGATATTATTCATTAGTAATAATTATATTACTATTACAGCAACTCATTACTTATAATATATAATTTTTTATGTTTTTGTTGAGCTGATTCACAAGATTATCGATATTCTTATCATTATAATAATATATAGTAATAATTAAAGTCATAATTTTCATTATCAATATTATTAATGCAATTACTATACATTTTTCAACAATATTTATATTATTAATATTAACATTAATAATATTTCCATGTTGGTCTGCATTGAAGTCAGACAAGATTTACAGAAAATATTACTAAAAGCTTGGCATGCAAAAAAATCTGTATTGTTTAATGAATTAAAATCATTATAAAATACCCGCCAATTTACAAATACTCTGGCTGATTGCAATGAAAGCAAATATCAACAGAAGATGAAATTTGTCCGAACAGGCTGCCATACTTTATATTAAATCGGTCCTGCAAACAAAAATTTAAAAAAACATTGCTTATGTAGCGTTGAATATATTCACAAAAGTCTAACGAAAAGCGACAATTTTTTCTTTTGCACAATGTAATTCAGTGTCCCTCTGCTAAAATGTACATTAGTAAAGCCTTATATCAAAGGCGCTTTCTCGGTCATTAGATGAATATTCTCTAACATTCCTTAAGAGTTCATACGAGGCTTGCATACATGGGCATGATTCGAATTCTGCTCCGGTGAGATCTCAAAAAGATTCCCCTGTATTAAGGGCCTGCCCTTCGAGATTTTAGGATGCTAGTGAAGTAAATGGGAGAATCCGTTAAGTGTGGTCGAAAATAGAATGTGCCACTCTAATTTTTGGATTTTCGTTCATAACATTTCAATAAGAAATTGAAAAAAATTTAGAAAATCAGATTTGAGCAATTAGTTCTTTATATGTATTTTGAATTCTAGAAGGAAGCCTGACCACTATGCGTATGCAGTACTAAAATTATGTGGAGGTAAAAGAAAGGCAATCGCCAAAAAATTTTTACCCCTAAAGCGTGAGGGATCGGTACTACAGTACTCAGCGGAGGGCTAAGGTTCCAATTTCGGGGGCTACAAGCCTCCACCCGAATCCTCTCCATCCAAGCCCCTATGCCCATGTTTTGTTGAACACCCCTTCTTTAACGCCCCTATATGTTTCAACACACATTGTCAAAGAATAAATAGCGCTTGACTGATCCTCAGAGCTATATATATATATATATATATATATATATATATATATATATATATATATATATATATATATATATATATATATATATATATATATATATATATATATATATATATATATATATATATATATATATATATATATATATATATATATATATATATATATATATATATGTATATATATATATATATATATATAGCACGATTCGAATTCATCAAACTGCTTTCCATACGCGCTTCTATGCCTAGGTTAAATTCAATTGCCAAAAGCTAAAATTTCGTGCAGTTCAAATGAAAGTGAATTTGAAAATGATTTGACAAACACAATCCTTTTCCTATAGCAATACCGGAACTGTATAAGCAGATAGGCAACATGCAAGTTGGACACATAAATCATTCCTTCTGACCATGTGATAATGCACAATATTTATAGTATAAATTTCTCAATTACTTGTTTACGTCTTTATTTATTATTAAAGTTTTTCTATAAAATGAAGAATGAGCTTAGAGTCAGCACAAAAGCGAATATGCAATTCATTGCACCACATTCCGTAATTTCAAAGAATTTTAGTTTGCAAAAAGGCAAGCTGTTGATACAGATTGGCTTCAAATACGACTTGAGCATTATTATAAATAATGCAAAAAAATAAGCAAACAAATCTAATGTTTAAATTTGTGAATTTAAATATAATCCAATGTTGGCAAATATTTTTGAACATTGATTTCAGCTTTGGCAAGAAGAATGCGGATATGTAGGTACATATAACGAATGTCATCTGAGTACATGTTGTGCACGTTGCTCTATCAACCCGTGAAAATGATTCAGTGAAAATATTTTATGGCTATATAATCAATCAAATTGTTGACTGTATTTAATCATCGATTTCAGTATCAATCAACAATATTTTAATAACATGACGAACATAGTCTTTCAAGATCGAAAGTTTTGGGAAGGGCTGAAATCGAAATTTGAAACAAGTAAATTTCAAGTTCAGCTTTTTTTGCTGGTCAAATATGAAAAATGGTTAAAACATCCGATATAAAATATTTTAATGTAGGCAAAATTAGTTTGATATTCAATTTTTATCCTATTCTGATTCGGTTTATGTCACTTTTGTAAGTCAAACATAAAGAATTCATCGAAAATTTTGACTTTTTCAATCATAGCTTTATTCTTTGCATTCCGGGGTTAAACAAAGTAGAGATCATGCAAAACAAATTTTTGATCGTTCAAATCATCCTCTGACTATGACTCGAGCCTTAGACCCCGAGTTGGAGACATGCCCCTCCTTCCTATAGGGATCTTAGATGTCGAATCACAATAAGAGCAAAAATAGGTAATTAAATCGGCGGGAGGCCGAAGTTGAACCATTTCTCGTGAAAATATCATGCTCATTAATAAAATGGCATCCAGCTTTTACAAGTGGACTGTTAGCATTTGAAATGCAATAAAGGAGAAGAACGACGCGGTTTTATCGCAAAGAAATTTGCCATATGTGATTTCTAAGAGAATGAATGTAGTCGATTTTGACTGCTCAGGACTTTTGAAGGTTTCGACCTGCGATATGATTTATTTATATTTCAAACATCTTTTTCTTTTGAAGAATAGTTCGGCATATCTGCGATCATCTCATCAATGATTTAAATTTGCGTACTATCGCGCAAAGTTTTGCTGTTTTCTTTATTATTATTCATATCGAAAGTAGATGCTCATTGAAATGAAAGCAAACTTTGAGCGTATAGCTGGGCGGATTGCATTACTCAAGACCCCATAGTTTCTTATCTATTTAGAGAAAGCGTTTGGATAACTTTCTTATTCATCACTTTTGGCCTTGATTTTGTTTTATTTTCAACATGAAATTTGATTCAGTTTTTCTTTCTCGGCAATCTGTATACATCACCTTAATAATCCCATGTGAATCGCTTGCTTAACCCTCGTGTTACTAAGGGGTCACGCACCCTAGACTAACCAAATTCTAGATCGGAAATCTAGTCATTGGGGAGATAGCAAAATAAATAGAAATACATATTTCTGGTAGCCAAAGAGCATGAGGATTTCAAAAATGTCATTCAAGTTTACAAAACTTAATGTGAAAAAAACCTATGTTGAACATTCGAAAATGTGTAAGAAATACGATCTGCAACACGCGTAATACATGTTATAAAATCATGAAATCACAGCTTTTCTAATGAAATATAGGTCAATACGTTTTCTTTTGCTCAATAAAACATGTGTTGCAGTAAAAAAAGGGTACTGAGAAGCTTGCCACATAAATTTATGGCCTTCACAGTAACCTGCAAAAGACAGGCAACTAGATCACTGATCTAGAGCTCGGTAAAAGTAGGGTTAAGACTACTTTGAAAATTCGGCTGTCTGAAAGGGCAGGCAAGCCTTATTCTATTAGAGTCCGTTTCATTTATTCGACAGTTTTTTTATAAATTTATTTGATTGCTACAGTACGCCTGACTAGGTGATTTACTGTAACTCGACAGAAAAAGTTAAGTGGGGGCGAGCGGCCGCCATTCTTTCATTTTCGATGCACTAAACCGTCCATATAGACTTAGGGCCGTTATCATAAAGGCGATTTAGCTTTAATTGATTCAAAGTCTTAAATCAATTATACTAAATCGAGATTTAAATCGATTTAAGGCAACGACGATTTGATGATAAATCGTATTTACAGAGGCGATTTAACAATATTTTAACTAAATCGACTTGAAGTGCATAAAAAATACTGTCTGCATAACAAGAGATATGAAGGAACAACCAAAAATTATATGTACACAGGTAATGTTGAAAGGTTTTCCGTATTGTCCTCTTGATATTTTGCACTATAAAGTGAAAAAATCTGCGTCTGGAGTCCAACTTTTGATGGTTACTGCTGATTTGCGTATACACTTCCACAAACGAATTCAATATGTCGGATCATTCTAAAGCTAGGAAACCAATATTCGAGACTGAGGAATTGTATTTCTCACTTGAATGCGTTCTTCAAAGAGCAACAATATTGGAAAACAAGGAAAGCAATTCAAACGCATTGGTTAATAAAGATAAATGTTGGTTCTCTTTCCTGTCTTGAGCATTACTGAATTCGAAACTCTTCGTCATTACCGACTATAATTATATTTGCGAAAGAGTGTTTGTATGTTCGAGGTTGGCTCCAGCCCCACAAAACTTGTGGGCTGACGTGTGCTCGAGCTCTGCCTACCGGCTGGTAGCGACATTTAAATTTCACCAACCCCACCCATGCACCCTGTACAGGAGTGAAGCGGCCGGCGTTCCTATGCTTGAGCATGGCCGATTTTTTACCGAATTTCGAAAATCGGAATAAATTCAGCCTACACTATTTTGGGGTTATGGTGCTTTTGTCGCTGCGTGCGTTATTAAATAGGATCGGACGTAATATGGCCTACATAATGCTACAAGATGGGCAATGCTATACGGTACAATGATGTGATATAAGATACCCTGTCTGTGCCATAACATGCAGTGATATAAGATAGAAGATACCCTCTGCTATAACATATGAGTGATATAAGATATCACGTGATACATGACACCCTTTGCTACAACAAACAAAAAATTAAACCATCAAAAATATGATTTGACCAAAAAATTTTCCATAACACCCCGAAACATCAAAAATATGATTATGGCTAGAGAATTTTTCAAAACCATTCTGTAACGTCAAAAATATGGATTTGATCAAAAATGTGGTTGACAAAAAAAACATTAAAAAAATCCAAAAAATAAAATATGGTTTTTACAAACAATTTTTTTAGAAATATTCCAGAAACATCAAAAGTACCGAAGAATAAAAAATACAAGAGACATCCCAATTTCATATAAGTATCAGGTCTAAGTTAAGCTCGAGCAACGCCGGGTAGCTCAGCTAGTCAGCAATAAATGGATTGTTTCGTTCTTTCACTTGCCGTTGAATTGATACTCATGATTCTGTTCTACTTCTTCTATTCTATCAATGTTGTCGAAAAGTCTAGTAATTCCATAATCAAGCAACGTCGCAAACAACACAAAACACAGCCATAAATCGAGCTCTTAACCTGCTTCCAGTAGATTTAAAATCTCGATTGAAAAGGGGTGATTTTCAAATCGATTTAAGCTAAATCGCCTTTGTGAATACGATTTAACAAGTTACGACGATTTAAGTGCCCAACTTAAATCAATTTAACGCTAAATCGCCTGTGCGAATACGGCCCTTAATTCAAGCATCTAAATGGTGGTGACACACTACAGTAAGTGCGCTAAATAAAAATCTTGCAGGAAGAATCGAAGCCGTATTGCGTCGACGACAATCAGACGTTCTACCACTACGCTAAGCGGATGTTTTCCGCGATGTTTAAAATGCTAGTCAATTGTGTTTAACGATCGATGTATGACAAGCCAGGGGCGAATTCAGGGGGTGCGGGGGAAGGGCGGCCGCCCGCCCCCTCCCATTGGCCAAAAATAGTGGGCAAAATTTAGGATTTTTGAGCGATTTTTAGCGATTTTCGGGTTAAAACGGCTAATTTTTCCGCACAAGTCAGGATTCCGCCCCCCTTAGGGTTACCGCCCCCTTGCGAAAATCCTGGATCCGCCACTGTGACAAGCTGAATGCGCGACTTCCATCCGCATGTTGCATGATCTGTTGGAAGACGAGAATAGATTATGCCGTAAAATTTTTTATTGAAAAACCCTTCCTTCCTGTTTAGCCACAGTGAACTCGAAATTACCTACAGTAAGGAGAACGAAATATTTTCAAAGTAGTAATTTTTCTAGTGATTGCACGATGTCAAATCATAAAATATGCATGTTTAATATGAAAAAGTTGTAATAACTTCTCCTAATAAATTGGCTAGATGTCTTCAAAATATCAGGAATTTTTTAAGGTCAAGCAGCTTGGTTCAGTTCAGGGACGCTAGAAGCCAAAGCAAGTGAGCTATCGCACCAATATTTTTCCAGCCTTTCCTCTTAAAATAAGTATTGGTACCCGATTTTCAGTCAATAAGCCGGCACGAATTTAGATAGAGCGAGTCTTTATATTTGTTTTCTGTAGCTCAAATCATTACAAGCAAAGTGTTTAAGCGTTATTGAGATCAAACAGAAAAAAACACTTGTGGTATTTTAGAACCGTCTTGAAACACTTGCTTGAACTAGTTTTTCACAAGGTCATCCGCTGTTGTATATTTATAAAGCAAGCATTACAGGAGCCGGTTTGACATGAAAGTTTTCATGCTATTACTTCTTGAAACCAAAATCACCTGCATGTTTAATGACTAATGACTTGATGCCTTGAACTTTTTACGCAAAGTATTTTGGAATCTCGTGAATTGATCGAGATCTGGACAACAGTGCATAGGGGAGAATCTCGTGAAAATAATACACGATTGGTTCTTATCTACATACAGTCTATTTAAGGAGTGTGTATAAAAATCTATTTTCTGGGCTGATGGCGCGAAAAATAGTATTAGGGCAGACTGACGTAGAATCATTTCAGTATATCAAAACTTGCTGCACTAAATCATGATTTGTGTTGTAATTTTGAGTGCTTTTATCATCAACTTACGTTTTGGAACATTGTAATCTACACGCAAATTCTCATGGAATAGACTACAGTATTTTTCCAGTACCTATGTGTACCTTGAGGAATTATTAACTTTCGGTAAGATTCTGTACTTTCTGGATGTATAAGACGCTCGATTTTTGCCTAAGGATTCAAAACTTATTAGCTGTCTTATTGCACTACACCTTCAAATAGTCATCTGTGCAACATGTTTCCGTAGATTTCTTGTAATACGTATTTTAAAAATGTGTAATTATCGTAAAGCGACTGAATTATTCCGTTTCCTAGAATGTTTATCAAGACATTACTTTCTTTTCTTTTTTCTTATCTGTTTTTCCCTCCGTCTAATGCATTTTTTAATTATTTGCGTTTATTTAGCTATACTCCTTATTGCAAGAGAAAATGAGTTCGTTCAAACTACTATTAATGAGTCTAACCGTAATTTGTACAATTCTATACAAAACTCATTGTCGATCACCGATCGATACCGGCGATCAAAAAATTGTTTCTCATTATATTCCAAGAGGTAACATTATTTAAGCGCATTTATCATTTGTCAACTTTCGTTTCGTCAGCAATTTTTTGTCCATTTTCTTGTATTAATAAGGGTTTTGTAATGGCGCTGGGTTTTGCTACTTCGAAATACTGTCTGTATCATAGTAGTATTTGCAGGGTAAAAGTGGATAGTTACGTTTTAGAATATTATAGAAATCTAATTTTCATAGTGTAAATCTAGTTTAACCTACACATTAAGCTTAATTTTGGAATACAGGGTGGGCCACTCGAGTATCAAAAGGTGTTTCGGCTATAGCTTCCTTAATAATAGATAAAACTCAATAAAAAGTCTGGCCAAAGATTGAACGTTTGATAGCGAAATTGAGTTTTGAAGTCTTATTAGAAGCACACAAGTCGATAAAAACCTACATTACTTTCAAGCAATGACTATCCAACTCGTTCTAGCACTGAAATCATTTGTTATGCAGAAAATTATCTTAGTCCTCATTCCAGTAGTGAATAACCTAAAAGAAATCAGTCTAATTGCGATTTTGAAGGTCTGGGATGCTAGCAAGGCATATGGTCATAGGTGGGCAGCACCAAAATTCTGGGGGGGGGTGAAAAAATTTCTAGAGGGTGAAAAAATTTTTAAAGGTCAAAAATGGCCTTAAAAATGGTGGTATGGCGAAAAAAAACACCATTTTTCGACGTTTCTCATCAAGCTCTATCCAATGGCATCAAAAAATTGCTAAAAAAAGCAAAAAAATTTTTCTGGGGAGGGGTATTTTGATTTCTGGGGGTATTTCAACTTCTTAGGGGGTTGCATACCCCAAACCCCTCCCCCACGCCCATGTGTGCATATGGTGTACAATGTACACTCAAGGGTTCAGAGAGCCCTCACCAAAAAAAATAATAATCGAGTCAAATCAAATAAGCGGCATACTAAATCAAATTGTCTCCTGGTGATCGCTCACCTGATTTGCATAAATTTTACTTTTCCTTGTCAGGCTTTCCAAGTTTAATTTCACACTAGAAGCCCTGTCAGCAATCATGACCTTAAAAAATTACATTAAATTGGCTTTCAAGGAAGTCATTGACGAAATGAGAATGAAATCAATACCGAATACAAAGAATGGGTTTAGCGTTTGATTGAGTTGGATGGCAACCCCAGAAGAAATATTGTTGCGATGTTGCGAATTGCTGCTGGTTCGTACGAGCGTTTATTGTCCGACTCACTAACACTAACGAAAATGAACGTCAAACCATTAAATGTTAACCAAAAAATTTACATGAAAGACACGGCGTCATTTTACACGCATTAGTAAATAAACGGTAAAACGGTTATTCAAATCTGACTATTGAAACACGAACGTGAATATTATAGCACAAAGGTTATATCAGCTTGAGTGTATTGAAAGAAACAATTCCCATTACACCTTCCCCTTTAGGACCGAATACCACTGAGGTCCAAAAGATAAACAAATACAAGCTAATACAATTCAAGAAACTAACATGGGACAAGAATAAGGATGGACTGAGAAAAACCCATCCCGACCTGGGCTACCCCGCCCTAATTACGAAATTTGCCATGATCCTAATGATCCTATAGCATTCTTGGCTGCATGCCTATGTAGTTAGGTATACATAGGTACCTTTAATCTTGGCTCTACGCCAACCGTGCAAACATATTGGCCACTTCGATGTAGTCCGTTTCTTGCAGCCATACTAACCCGTTTGATACCTTTGTAAAGCCACTCTGGCAAACCGTATACTCTGGCCAATTTATGCTATACTCAATTTCTGGATTCTCAGATAAAATATCGCTAGGACCAGCCAAACAGGGTTTCCCGGAACCCGACCACTAAATATATAGTTCACAACCACAGCTAATAATAATACTTTTGAAAGCAACTACCCTTCTAACTTGACCCCGTCACGCACAAACTGATAACATAAGAAATTAGTTTGTGCTCGATACAAATCAATTTACGAAGATTAAAATTAAAATATTACGAGAGCAATACTGACAAATTTTGGCTGGTTAATTATTTTTTCTAGCTGTTGTATTTTTTTAAATTCTATTTTAACCAGCGTCTTTTACGAGTAAACAACCAACAAAAACAAAAATCCTGATTTGACGTTGAGAAAGCCGGGTGGAATTTCGTGAAGTAGCAAAAGTTTATGACGTAGAAGAAGCGGGAAGAAGTCGTAGAGTCCTGATGATGTGAAGTTACAGAAGATGCCGTCGTCGGTCATCGTAGACGTGAAAAGTTCGATTTCTATTCGTCGCCACCGTTTTATCTTGCTAAATCTATTATCACTGATGCTTCGAAGATTAAGATGTGTAGACTGCATCAGACGTCGCACACGTTTTCGTACATTGGCATGAACGATCGAATCTGACCAATGCGAGGAACCTAATCCCCCTAGCCTTTTAAAATTATTCCAACTTAAGCTCCATGGTCATCCGCCCATAAATTTCATTCGATTTTCTCCAAAAATCTCCAATTTTCAATCACAAAACGTACCTTTATTTTGACTATTTTTCCTGGTTGGAACCGCTCAATTTAAGAAGTAATTTCAAGCCTTACTGCTACCATAATTTTGAGTGCTCCACGATTCTCGGCACAAAAATTTCGAAACAATATTTCTTGCACTACAGCCTATAAACGAAGCAATACGATCAATGCAAAGGACTAATCTATTGACAAAACGCTCAACTAAAAATTTCTCCAATCACGACTACGAAATTTTCAATGCTTTACTCGACTTGAGAACTAAGAATAGTAAACGAAGATTAATTCATTAAATCCACGTTATCAACAAAATTATGTTAGAGAAAAATAATAGAAACTAAAGCTATATTCATGGTAAATTTTCATACGAACCTAAGCTACTTTTTCTTAAGTTTGTACCAAAATTTCTCCGTGAAATACGCCTGCTCAGCTTTCATAATCAGTTCGCACACATTAATTACATCAGTCTTCAATGGGAACGCGCGTAAATAAAAGGGTCGTAAATTAAATTGTTTCGCCATGAAAAACGCTAATTTATTCAGAAAATGGATCGATCGAAACTTGTCAACTTGACTATATAGTCCCCGCTTTTTCATTTTCTTATTCAGCAACGTCCATTTTTTACCTAACCTGCGTATTTTACGATTTAGATATTCTACGTCGCTTTCTACTAAATGAACCAGCCGCTCAGGCTTTGGAGTTTTAAGCAACACTGGACGTGAACGACTAGAAACAACAGTTTTTACGTTATTTAAATCAGGCGAACTGCTTGCTCGCACCGAATCAGAATACCAAGATTTTTGAAAAATGGCCTTTAGTCGACTAATTTTACCCTGCAAAATATCTACAACATTCGATTTACCGCTTTTAAAATACAATTCAGCATAGTGTTCAAAATTACTTATCTTAGATAAAAGAATTTGACGAGCTTTTAACATTTTCTTAACTGAAACTGGCACAATACGCTTTTCATATGGTAACCGCCTTAAAAATTTCCTAGAGTTTCTCACAAACTTGTTACGCAGCCTAGACAAATACTGCCAACGCTGAAAACATGCTATTTCATAGTTATTAGCATTTTCCGAAGCACGAAAATATCCAGAACAATATTTCCAAGAAATACTTTTCGGACTAAACGCATATCGGCAACTTTTACGTAAAAATGACCATTTATGAGTTACGCTATTCCGACATTTTCGACCTTTAAACTTAGGTACGAGATACCGCTTTTCTATTTTATCAAACTCTATTCTAGATTTTATTTTCCAATCTGACAATTTCTTACGGCCTATTGCTAAACGAATTTTAGACGACAACCTAGGCGTTTTCGGAATATTTATCTTATATCCATACTTACGCATTCTTAATAAACGTTCTTTATATCTTATTAACCGCTTATGTTCACCTGCCTTTCCTCCCCTTTTCCATTTTTGTCTTATCCCATTTTTCCTACGAGACGAAATTCTAGCGTGAGATATTATAACATCGCATTTTTTGCGTATTACTTTAGTCAAATCCGCCAAGTGGTGCACCATTTTTCGCCTTTCTAAATAATACTTAAGCTTTCTAATAATAAACCGAAAAGCTGCGTATAAATATGGTGACCAATCTGGTGCATCATAATTGAAGAATTTCCGCTTAATTTCGAACCATTTAATATATTTCGAAATTAACCAAGATATTTCAGGTAAGCTTGCAATTTGATCTGCATTCAAAATTATATAAAGCTCACCTTCTCTCACGGTAATTTTTGGTGCAATATCGGCTACTGAATACGCTGGACCAAGCATCAGCCGAAATTCTTTCAAATTTGTTGCCTTCGCGTCACTCCGTTCATCTGCTACTGCTATGACGCGTCTCTGTGGCCAATCTTTATCCCCAAAACCACAAGCTATTCGACAAGATTCCAAATTCTTATACATTCTACAATGAAACTCGAATTAGTTCAATACGTGTTATTAAATCACTATTACGAACAAACACAATTGAACAAAAAAATGCTATAAATTAAAATTATAAAAATTTACTGTTGTACGAGACTTCTAACTTCCTCTAAGGCTAATCTAGCCAACCTGGTTCGTGCAAGGGCTTCTAACTTCGAGTCACTATCAGCGTTATATTCGAAAACATGATTAAAATCAACAGACGTGATTAAATTGCTTCCTAAAACCCTTACAACAATTTCATTTTCTCGCCTTTCTTTTTGAGGCAATTCAGCATTATTTAAAACAATAGCTGGACAATATGGTAGTCTACGGGGCTTAACCACTACTAGTTCTCCTTGATTAGGCAAATTCAGGTGCTGCGCCTTATTAATTTTCTTAGGTACGTCATTTTGTATCACATTTTCAGACTGATTAGGTTCCGAAAATTTTTGCAAAAGATTAAAATGCACTACTTTTTCGGGTCCACGTACATGCAACGGTCTTATTCTGTAGTTTACGTTACTTTCGCGTCTTACGATTACATAGGGACCAACCCATTTTGGTACTAATTTTCCACGCACACCTTTTGGTCTTAAAGTGTTCCAAAGCCAAACTTTCTGCCCGTTTTCAAATGTTACATGAGAAACGTTCTTATCATACTGCAATTTTTGTCGATTTTGAGCCTTATTTAAATGATCAAGTGCAATTTTTCTAGCTACTATCAAACGTTGTCTAATAACGTCAGCATGCATGGGTCCAACAAAATCAGGATCCACCTCCCTATGCGATTTGAGATCAAACGGAAAAACAGGCTCTCTCCCGTACAATAACTCAAAAGGCGATTCATTAGAAGACGAATGCTGTGCTGTATTATATGCCAGAACAACAAATGATAAGAGAGCATCCCATTCGCAACTATATTCCGCTCCACAAGCTGCTAGCATTTGAAATAGCGTTCTATTGAATCGCTCACATAAGCCATGGGGATGATTTGGGGTTGTAAAAGATTGCGAGATTTCCAAAAGTCGACACAGATTCATTACAACTTCCGAAGTAAATTGCGATCCCTGATCCGTGAGAATATTAGACGGAACGCCGTGTTGGCAAATTACTTCATTCAATATAAATTTAGCAACTGTTTCTGCGGTCATGGTGGGAACTGCCTTAGCTATCACCCAACGAGTTGCATATTCCGTACAAACTATTACGTATTTATTCCCTTCTAAAGTTAATGGTAATTGCGCAATATCAATAGCAATACGACTAAAGACATTACCGATTTCAATATTTTGTAAAGGTGCCTTTTTCGGTAAAAGCTTAATCTGCTGACAGTTTTTACAAGTTTTTACCCATTCATTTACATCTTTAGCTACGCAAGGCCACCAATACTTACAAATAATCTTACGATACGTTTTTATCGCACCTAAATGAGCTGCAAATTTAGAATTATGATAGAACCATAATACATCTTTCTTTTTAGATTCTGGAACGACTAACTGGTAGAAAAGTTTTTGTCCAACGTTTTCCAGAATGCGATACAATTGCCCATTTTCATCCATCACAAAATCCCGCGCTAAAACTTGGATTTCATGGGATTTTTCTACGTCATTTGGTAGTGTATTTTTGGCCAAAAACTCCAAAAGTTTTGAACAAAATGGATCATTCGCTTGTTCGGTTTTCCAGGAGGGAATATTCTCCTCTAGATTTATAATCACGTCGGATTCTAGACAAGCTATGCCAATCTCACTATTTTCTGGTATTTCAGACAAATTCCCTATGTCAGCTTTTCTCGAAAGACCATCAGCATTTCCGTGATTTTTACTTTTACGCTGAGTAACCGTGAAATTATAAGAAGCTAAAGTATCCTGCCAACGCATGACACGAGCATTTCCGTCTTTTAAGCTTTTAAACCAGAAAACAGCTGAACTATCAGTGACGAGCTCAAAAGATCTACCATACAAATACGGTCTGAATACTTTATGTACTGCCCAAAAAACGCACAGAATTTCCTTGTCGTTTATGTGGTACTTTTTTTCGGCGTCAGTTAAAACTCTACTGGCATAACAGATAACCCACTCACCTGTCTCATCTTTTTGCCCTAAAACTGCACCAAGACCGTTTTCGCATGCATCCGTATAAACAATGAAAGTTTTATTAAAATCGGGATACCTTAGAATCGGATAATTCATAGCGTCTTGCTTTAATCGCTCGAATGATCCTTGTTGCTCCATACCCCAACTAAATGGATTACCCTTAGGCTTACTTACGTCTAACAATGGAGTCGCTTTTTCAGAAAAATTCTGCGAGAATCGCCGATAATAACTGCAAAGACCTAAGAAACTAGCAACGTCTTGCTTATTTTTCGGAACAGGCCAATTTTGAATACTTTCTATCTTTTTTGGATCAGCTTGAATGCCATCTTTCGAAACAATGTGCCCGAGAAACGATACTTTTTCACGTCCGAATTTACATTTAGCGATTTTAAGCGTCAAATTCGCTTCGCGAATTCTATCAAAAACTTTCTGTAAATGCTCAATATGTTCGGCAAATGTTTCGGAAAATATTATAATATCGTCAAGATATACAAGGCAAAAGTCCCACTGATATCCTGACAAAACTAAATCCATTAGCCTTTGAAAAGTACTAGGCGCATTACATAGCCCAAAAGGCATTACTGAAAATTCAAATAAGCCCTTCCTGGTCCCGAAAGCCGTCTTTTCTCGGCTATTTTCTTCTAATTCAACCTGCCAATAACCGGAAGCTAAATCAAGAGTGGTGAAAAATTTAGCTTTACCGAGACAATCCAAAGTTTCGTCAATTCTCGGAATAGGGTACCCGTCCTTTTTCGTAATAGCATTCAAAGCACGAAAATCTACACACGGCCTAAGTGTACCGTCTTTTTTAGGCACCAAAACAATATTCGCACGATAAGGACTCTGAGAAGGCAGAATCAGATTTTGTGATTTCATTTTTTCAACTTCCCCATCCACTACATTTTTCAGGGCTTCTGGAAATCTACGGAGAGGTTGATTCACAGCATCATTTTTACCAGTGTCGATTTTATGCTTAACTTTATTCGTTCTACCGAGTTTACCAGAAATTTCGAAAAATACGTCTTCATTTTTCCGAAGTAATTCGATAAGTTCGTATTTTTCGCTTTCTGCTAAAACCGAGTCTGTCAACTTAAGCGCAACTCCAGCTAATACCGTATCTGCTTGTGTTCCTTTATTTTCCTCACATTCCTTACTTTCAGTAACCTGCTGTGGTTCTATGAATGGTTCTATATACCCTACGACCTGATTTTTAAATAGCTTAACAGGTTCATCTAACACGTTTACGATATGCAGATTTATCCGTCCATTAACAATTTGAGTTACGCTTTCAGTTAATAAAGATCCGATTTTAGGTTCTTTTTCCGAAACACTAGGGGTGAAAATTACGTCGTCCCCTTCCGCATCTAAATGAGAAAATCCATCTAAATACATTACGTGCCTAGGTGGAATCACTACCGTTTTATCGACACTTATTTTAGCATTATAAGAGACAGATTTTATGTTTTCATCCATAAAAAAGACATGAGTGCCTTTTACCGATACTAGCCTATGATGAATACGAGCAAAGATATCATAATAATCCATTATTTCTTGGCCTAATAGAAAATCAAATTCCATTAAATCAGTTACCAAGAAACTGCCAAAAATCGTCTGGGGATTTCCGTCCGGTAACCTTAAAGACAGTTCTACCTCAGAATCGAATTTAATTGGACGACCATCAATCGATCGAATAGATTTTATGTCTGATGGTTTTTCTATTACTTTCTCACCATTACTTGAAAGCTCATCAATTACTCTTCTATGTACTAAAGAGCAAGAACTACCAGAATCGACAAAAACGGTTACATTAAAAGGATGCGCAGAACCTACTATCAAGCTAATCAACGGCTTTAAATGACTAAAACGCTTACGACTAATTGTAAGGCAAGTAGGGAGCTCAGAATTAGTAAAAACAGGAGACGCTGAATTAACGACTGCATTCTGATTCACAGGAGGCATAGGAGGAACCATGAATGATTGCCCAGCAGACTGGCTCGAAGTAGCTTGCAAATGCATAGCTGAACGAGAACATTCTGCAGCCTCGTGCCCCACAGTTGAACACAAAACGCAAAACTTATAACCGTACGTAGCTGATTTACGTTGAAACGGTAAGCCAGAACCAGCTAAAAATTTTCGACAATTTCTTTTTATGTGCCCTACTTCTTGACAAAAATAACACTTAATAGGTTGTGATTGACTTTGAGAATTATTTCCAGAAAAAGATCTTACAGGAAATCT
Organism: Mermis nigrescens; assembly: GCA_036768485.1. Classification (NCBI taxonomy): domain Eukaryota; kingdom Metazoa; phylum Nematoda; class Enoplea; order Mermithida; family Mermithidae; genus Mermis; species Mermis nigrescens. The sequence continues at coordinate 931,426 of JAVLUZ010000275.1, forward strand.
ACTCAACGACCTATTTGTTTGTTCCGAACTTCGTTCAGGATTTTCTAGCATCGCTATCCTAGGTGCAAACGATTTTTTTCGCATTATACTCTCACGTAAAGAGGATTCACTTTCAGCAAAATTCATTGCCTCATCTAATGTATGCAGATGTTGACGTGCAACTTCCAAACGAATTTCATCACTATTCAACAAGTCAATGTAGATTTCGACTAAAAATTTTTCATTAAAACCTGCCGGTTCGGATGCGTAAGCTTTTCTAACGCGTTCTCGAAAAGACATGTTAAAATCTCTGACTGATTCGTTAAACTTTTGATTAAGCCGTTTTAGATCAGTTTGCAATCTTTCAAAATGCTGCTTAGGAACAAGATGGCTAACAAGAGTCTGCTTTAAGGTGTTCCACGAAAAACGCTTAGCCTTAGGTATCTTATCGTAAGCTGAAGCGGCACGCTTTTCAACAAGATTTGCGATAATAAAACATTTGTACCTATCTGTCCACCGGGAAGTTTCGCCCGTTCTCTCAATTTTTGCTAACCAGTCAAGAAAAATTTCTTCATTATTCCCGTCACAAGGACCAAAATGTCGAGGAACTTTAAACGAATTCACTTCGTCCAAACCCTCATCTTCCGACCCAGATGTTTCACTAAGTTTTCTAACTGAACATTTCCTTCCCTTCCCTTTTTTGAAGTCTGAGAACCATTATCAGATTTTCCGATTTTCCGCTCAAATTCCTTCGTTTCTCGGATAGATTCAAAATTAGCTACATTATTATGGGCTCCGTCCATAAACAATTCTCGTGACGTACCTAGCGCATCAACTTTAGCTCTTACTCTATGCACTTCATTTATAATTCCATTTATTATTTCCTTATTATACTCAGAATTTTTCGCAACGCTATTTTCCGTAATGTTCGTAAATTTCTTGAAATCGTGCCTCAAATCTGCTACCTGTGATTCACTGTGCCTTATTTCTTGTTCTAAGCGTAAAACGTCCGTATGTGTTTTCACTTCGAGTGTTACTACAGAAGCTTCTACATCAGCAAATTTTTTCGTAAAATTCGATTCGAGATTAACAATACTAGAAGTTAAAACATCGAATTTCTGATCAACTTTGTCGTCTAATTTTTCGAATTTATTATCAATTCCAGTAACTTGTTCATCTAACTTTTCGAATTTATTATCGATTCCAGAAACTTTATCATTTAATTTTCCGAAATGATCACCAAATTTTCCGAAGTTATCGCTTATCAAGTTTCTTAAGTCAGCAAAACCATCAAACTCGTTTTTACGATTTTCATCCTCACCCAAGTTTTTATCATTCTCCGGTAACTCAAGTACGTTATTTAAGGCTAAATCACTAGATTCACTATCTGACCTATTATCCTTATGGCTAGAAACTAATTCTTCGGGCACTTCAATCCCATATTTGTTTACCCTACTAGAATTAATCGTTTTTACGCCTGCCGTTTTCAATTCGCCCTTAACATAATCTTTCAAACAATTTTCCAGCTCATTCCTCTTACCCTCAGTGCCTAAAGCTAAATGTTGAAGAATGGCTCTAAGATTTTCTACTGGGTACGAACGACGACAGCACAATTCACTAACTGTAACAAGCACCATTTTACTTACTCAATAAAATAATGTAGCGTCCGCCGTATATATGTCGCTAAATCAACGTCGCCGTCTCGTCGTATCTATCTGAGCGTCATCCGGATTCGCGGACCATGTTAGTTTCTTGAATTGTATTAGCTTGTATTTGTTTATCTTTTGGACCTCAGTGGTATTCGGTCCTAAAGGGGAAGGTGTAATGGGAATTGTTTCTTTCAATACACTCAAGCTGATATAACCTTTGTGCTGTAATATTCACGTTCGTAAATCACTAGATTCACTATCTGACCTATTATCCTTATGGCTAGAAACTAATTCTTCGGGCACTTCAATCCCATATTTGTTTACCCTACTAGAATTAATCGTTTTTACGCCTGCCGTTTTCAATTCGCCCTTAACATAATCTTTTAAACAATTTTCCAGCTCATTCCTCTTACCCTCAGTGCCTAAAGCTAAATGTTGAAGAATGGCTCTAAGATTTTCTACTGGGTACGAACGACGACAGCACAATTCACTAACTGTAACAAGCACCATTTTACTTACTCAATAAAATAATGTAGCGTCCGCCGTAAATATGTCGCTAAATCAACGTCGCGTCTCGTCGTATCTATCTGAGCGTCATCCGGTTTCGCGGACCATGTTGCGAATTGCTGCTGGTTCGTACGAGCGTTTATTGTCCGAATCACTAACACTAACGAAAATGAACGTCAAACCATTAAATGTTAACCAAAAATTTACATGAAAGACACGGCGTCATTTTACACGCATTAGTAAATAAACGGTAAAACGGTTATTCAAATCTGACTATGAAACACGAACGTGAATATTACAGCACAAAGGTTATATCAGCTTGAGTGTATTGAAAGAAACAATTCCCATTACAATATAGTGTTTCAAACAATCGTCTAATTCCGGTAAAACTCTCAGTCTTGTTTTGCCATTTAAATAGTCCATCCGGGCCAATTTTTCATAGAGTTTGGATCATTATTGACGATGATATAGTTGAAAAATTTGGCTCACTCCGTGGTTCCTTATTTCCAAAACGATGTATCACAAAAAGGTGAACGATTTTAATAGTATGATTTATATAACACTTCTCTCAAATCACACAGCAGATTAATCAGGCAATATTTTATTTCAAGTTTTTGATTTTTGTATTAAATAAAAACTAACTTTATTTCCATTTACGATTCTTTTAAAATCATCATAATAAAAATTTAAACTGTAGCATGATCAATGCTATCATTCCTTTGATTTAAAACCGGCGAATATGTATCTTGCCCAACAACCACATAGTAATGTCCGGAAGACCCCTAGAACACAATAGACGCTTAGGATTAAATTTGCTCTGACAAAATAAAGTTGAAAGTTATTGATAGAATGATTTGTATATCATATATTTAAAGAAAGACGAAAGACACTAGAAGTACGGTAATTGGCTTAGGATTAAATTATTGCGACCTCCAGATTTTGTTGGCTCTGCATTTTCATAAGTCATGCGTAGCTAAGCTCGTTTTTATTTTAAGATTACATTTTACTTTTTATTTTTTATTTTATTAGTTTTATTGTTATTATATTTCTGTTTCTTTTCTTAAATTTTGACTTGCATTGAGATACTTCGTAATTCGATAAACATTTGAGAGACATACAGTACATAGTAAAAATTGATATTAAAGAGGAACATGTTTTATGCTGAATGCAGAGACGTAAATTCGGATGCAAATTATGAAACATACGTACAAATCATTGAGAGAAAGGTTTTAAACATTTGATCATCCTTTCCAAAGCCCCCGATTCATACTATTTAAGAGCGATTACTGAATTGCCCCGAAGTGCTTCAAACAGGGAATCATATTGATCAGAGATTAGCTATACCGTAACAGCTCAAAATTGCTACTGGGCAGTGAACATAAAAGCGAATAAAATAGTTCATTCAAGCGCTGTCATTCACTTTATATATATAGTCTCCTCTTTAACGCAGAAATTTCTTCAGAATTTTTTAATATATCATAATTATTTTTTTTAATGTCGTTGTCTGCATTTGAGATAAGTTTTCGCTTAAAATAGAATTGTATGCTGACGATTGGACTCGTTTGAAAAATTCGTGGGGACGTTAGCAATGCAAACGAAAGCAACGGCGACACCGAAATATATTTATTAATTATTTCAATTATAATTGCTTTAGTGAACGGCTAAATGTTCACTTCGATGCTTATTTCTGCTGTGTTAGTCGTTTTATGTGTTATCGTCCTTTTGAACTTTAGAATCGATTGTAGCGAGATAATTAGCTGATCTACTTATAGGCACGAGTTGGCTTTTAGACTTTAGGATGAGTAAAAAATTTTGAAGTCAGAGTTCCCAACGACTACTCGTACATAGACAAAAATAGTGGTGTTTTTTTAGCACTATTATTTTAAGAATAGCGAAAAATTAAAGACAAAAATTTGAAAAAATTTTGCTCCATTAAAATCGCTTTTAAAACATGTTTTATAAAGTGACCGAGCGAGTAATTTTAGGACATTATGTCCAAGCTCGGCAAGCATTGATGCTTACCCTGCTTTAATCCTAATTCTGGGTCATTGCTGAGAAAGGTAGAAGTAAAGTATAATTTGGTGTAGTGCTTAGAAAATTTTGATATATTCAGCATGTTCATTACCAAACTCGGAATGTTCGGAAGACGGAAATTATACAAAAAACATTCGGTGCGCCCGTTAATTTTGAGCTTATAAGCTCAAAAGTTTTCCTTCTCTGAAGAAGCGTTGTGAAGAATGCTCGTACTTTCGAAATTTTGGCTGGGACTAGTCACAGTATTTTGGTAGCAGCCTAATTCTGGACAGTCTAGGTAGTGCAAAACTGGTGGAAATTCAAAAAATGTCTAGATTTCAATTCTGAGGGTCGTATCGATTTTTGGCGGATCTAGCGCACTCACGGGGAGGATTCAAAAGCCACAACGCTCCAAGTGTGCTAGTCACCCCACCAACAGACACGTGCCCCTCTAGGTATAGCATTTAGAACCTTTGTACGAGTAGATATTAAAAGAAGTATTAAACATACCTCATGGTAGCGACATATTTCAAGTTCGTAGATTTTCCTCACGAAGAGCAAAAGAATTAGTACAGTATAACCCAAAAAGGTTACATCCCGAGTGCCACCATAAGTTCATCTATTCTGAACATAGAAATCATGGTGTAGTCCAAACATTCTCACCGTCCCAACATTCCTGCCATCCCACCATTCGCACAGTCCCAACCATACGTGGGCAGCAGCAAAATTCTGGTGGGTTTTTTGGTTTTTGGTTTTTTTCCTGGTTTTTTAGAAAATTCACAGCACTAACAAAATGGCCTTAAAAATGGTAGTAGGGCAAACAAACACCATTTTTCAACGTTTGTCATCGAGCACTATCCATTGGCATCAAAAAAAATTGCTAAAAAACAAAAAAAATTTCAAAGTCGATTTCTAGGGGGTGGTATTTTGGTTTCTTGAGAAAAGGAGTATTTTTCCTTTTCCGGGGGGATGCATACCCCCAAACTTCTCCTCGCTTGAGTATGGTCCCAACACTTCCACCATCCCAACATTCTCACTGCAAGTACCAAAATTGCCAGTATGTGGTAAAAGATTGGTACTATCCCCGGTTGGGAGTCCAGAAGTTATGTACTGACGTTTGGCTAAAGAAAATTTTTTATTTCTTCATTCTAAGGTTTAAAACCCAAGCCCTCCGTCCTCTCGATACGCGCATCTCTGGCTGGGGCCATGTGTTCTTGGGGGAGGGAATTATGGGGATCTTCATCCTGGAAAACGGATGAAACTCCCGTCCGAAACTTAAAAAATAGTGTTTTTGATGCGCACCCTTCGATTTTTAACTCAGGAAAAGCATTGTTCAAAAATTTTCGGGGTTGACTACCCCTTGCTCCTTCCCCTCTAGAATTCCTATGCAGTACTTGTATGGTTAGGACTCGCGTGGGGAATGTTGATACAGCAGGATTGATGGGGTGGTTGGAGTGTTGGGACGGTGGGGATTGCTTAGATAGTGGGAATGTTAAGACTCGCGGTGAGAATGTTGAGACCCGCGGTGGGAATGTTGGTATGGTCGGAATGTTGGGACAGTGGAAACGTTGGTACGGTGTAAATGCCGGGATGGTAGGAAAGTCAGGGACACGACCATAGGTCGAGTACCAAAGTTCTGGGAAGGGGATGCAAGGTTTGTCTTAGGTCACTGACGTTTCGAAAATGATCATAAAATTGTAACTGCGAGAGTTACACGTTTAGGCGAACATGCTTTAGCAGTTCGCAATAGCCATTACATAGCCAATACTAGTAGCTGTCTATGACGGTGCACTGTGGGCTATGCCTTCGGTCTCCCCATTATTTTCCCAAATTTTCAATAATAAAAAACATTTAGATACTTGTCCGGTATCGTAGAGTTAAGTGTATGATAATAGTAATTGTTTAATGCATACCGCTCGTGTAATCGATAACATTCGATCTGAGATAAAAGTTTATCAGTATTACGTTAATTTGATTGTTATTTTTATTGTACTGTAATGGTCCTTGAGGCCAGTGTAGAGGAGGTCGAGTTGGTTTTTTGGCTTGTTTGGTTTTCTCGTTGGTCGGTGATTTTCGACTGTACATAGTCATTTTTCTTTTACGTATTTGTTTTCCCGGCTACAGGCCGTGTGTTATTCGTTGAATAAAAATATAGAAAACCAACCCAGTGGTTTCGGATATACCGAGGGTTAGGCCGGCCTCCATCCTTTCGTCAAGGACTTCCACCCTTCCAGTGGACTGATACATTGGATGTTCCCTCCTTTAGGCTGCTAGCTACAGCCGAGCTGATCAATCATCATAAAATTATTTTTCGATCCAAAAATTTATCATTTTGGCCATCTAAGAATGTGTAACATTTCGTTTCACCTTTGTTGTTGTATCGGCCGCGATCGTGGCAGTGCGCAATTTAAGTAAGCGTCCGTGGTAAAGATTTTGTGTATTGTGGTAAAGTCATCGTTATTTTTCTATTTCCGTCAGAATTTTCATCGACGAAGGCAGCTCTCACGCTCGCATTTTTCTATAAACGTCGACCCACAGGCAACGACTCATCATTTTCTCTCTTGATGACAGAGAATTCCGTCATTTTAGGTGTTTACCTACCTGTTTTCTTAACCACGTACATGTTTTTGCGCGTTAGGCTTAGTCCTACCTGTTTTCGATCTTTTCCCGTCAGGTATATCTTACTTCACGTAAGGAAGTACTATTCATGTGAAAAAACCTGTTTTCGGATCGACAAAGGCCAAATTCAAAACATTTATTTTGGAAAAAATTTCGACGTACTGAAATTTATTTTACCAACGGTCACATTTTTGACATTTTTGATATCTAGAAATGGCAGGAAAAAAGCTTTTGCGGACACCGCCCGCTAAATTGAAAAAACCTTCTACGCCACCTGTTTCAGCTCGCCAATTACCTACTGCGCCTGTTGACTCTAATAGCGCATGTAATTCTGCGGTAATGACACAATTACGAGACGTAACGACTAAGGCGAATAATGATAAATTACCCGCGTCACTACATGTCGCGAGTAATACACAGTCCGAAGACGAATTATCATTGAGTACCATGCGATCTCGCATTAATCAATTTTCGCTAACTAGATCGGATCCTAATATTGACAATTCATCAAGTCACACAATGATCGATAATACGACTACCATTAACACGGCAAATAATCCTGAAACCAGTTCGGAACGCAGAAAATCACGATTCTGACGTAGAGAGTACTCATAGTCGCTGCAGGAATGCCGACCAGGCGTGTTAATGCTATGCGACTAATGATCTCCTTTTGAAAGCTCTACAAGCTATTCATTTACAATTTTCGGATCTTTCTACGCGCTTTGAACAAGATAAAAGGCAAATGCAGATGAAATGCGTAAACTGCGTTTGGAGCTAAATACTGTCTTAAACCCCAACCAGTTCTGAATCGCATAGAAACTAATGTAGCTACAGCGCGTTAACCACTCAATCGATAGCGCAAATTCTTCTGAATTCAATGCGCAAAGTGCAAATCGTGCGCAAAGTACGCATAGGGCATCTTCACTGTTGTCTACTAGCAACAGAGCATCGAATTCATGCTCACCTTCAGAAACTATTCACAAAAATACCTCTCCAAGTTGTACAAATCAGCGCCGGAAATCTGTAATTTGTCACAGAATCCTGTAAACACAGGTTTGCAAACAGTGCAAAACTCGGGTTTTTCGGAGAATATACCTACGATTTTGCAGCCGTCGGTATCGATTTCGCAGGCGTCGCGATCTCGGCCGTTGCTGCCATTAAATCGTAATGCGCCTTCCTTTGTACCTAATCCTTCTATTGCGACTTCGCAGCAGCAACTTAATCCACCCCCGCTGCAGTATTTTTCCACCTCAAGGAGAAATCTTACCCAATAATTATGTACCTAACCCTATAAACGTGGAAATACCACCTAATAATCCTATCTTGCATTCTTCTAATATCGAAATGCAACCGGTTGAGATAATCTATCTGGCATTAACACCCGAATCTGCACCTCCACCTGAATCGTCTAGTAGCAAAAAGCATGTTAAATTCTCTGATGACAGCTCATCTAACCTTAACAGCTATGATCGCCCACGCAGCCGTTGCTCGCGTCGCAAAGTCGATGAGCGCAGACGACGTCATCGGCATAGTTCAGGTTCTTCATCTGAAAGCTCTCGTGGTGATTCGCGTCTCGCTGATTCCTTGAATCGCGGACCATTTTGCAGCAAATGCAATTTGCAATTGCTAATAAGAAATTTTTGATGGCGATAAATCGGATATGAAAGCATATTTTGCGGAATTTGAATTGCTTGCCAATACCTATGATATTGACAAAGCTGATCGTTTAAAATTCGCTACTGGATTTCTTGATCCTTATGCTTTGCGTTTATACCGTTCGTTACCTCGGCATACAACAATCGTATTCAAAAACGAAACAAGCGCTAATAACCGAATTTTGTCCTATGGACACCGGTGCGCTCTTTAATCGTTTTTTGTCACACAAACAGCAGCCTAACAAATCGGTTAAAGCTTATTATCTCTCGCTTCGCAAAGGATTAATTAAATCGGATCCCTATCTTGAAGTTGACTCGCCACATTTCAACAATCTAATGCGACATCAACTAAAACAAGGTTTATTACCACATTTCAGAAAGAGGCATATCACAAAAAACCTAGAGCATCATTAAGCTGAATTTTTGGACAATGCGCTTAGCGCTGAATTTGCTAATAAAGAATTTGAGGATAAAAGGCAGTAACACCTTACGTATCAGTAACAGCTGCTCAGTAGGCAGCGTAGTACCTAAAGATACTCCTCGCGCATCTAATCAAAATGATCCAAACGCTCCGTCATAAAACGTTTCATCGCTCATCGCGTGCTGAGAAACCAGAAAGTTCTTCTCATAAATATTGCACCTTTTGCAAACGCATAGGTCACATTTATGAGGAATGTTTCACACGTCAAAGGCAAGAAACGTCTAATAATGCTAATTTTTAATAATCAAGCTGATCGGAATACTAATTCTATGGCTGCACCAGTACGTAATCGCGTTCTTTTTCGCGACGAAATCGAATTCGCAGAATAGGCATCGTTCTCAATCACGTTATCGTAATTCTAGTCAACATAAGCTCATTTAACTATGCGAATAATGATAATCGCTTTGAATCAAAGCAATCACGATCAATTTTCGGCAAAATCGTAATGATTATTACCAAAATTCAGCGCCAATTATCAAAATTCAGCGTTATGATAATCGTTATAATAATCAATCGCGCCAAAATACACCTTTCGTGCAATTTCCAAGCGAACAACGTGGAACATACTATAACTCGAACTATAAAACGCGATAATAATTCCGTCATAAAAATATGTCCTTTTTTTTTCTGTACCTTGGCAGATAACCAGCCCACCATGAATGCGCCCCACCGCAGCCAACCCCCTACATCTCCTCATGATGTTGATGTGTGTGGATTTTCTGCGAAAGGGCCAGAATCTGTAGCTGATCTAATTTATTCAGCGTCGCCGTAAAGAATTTCTGCATGGCGAAGAAGTACGAGCGTCTACAGCGTCAGTCTTGCAACTACGAAAAATAAATCTACCTCCGTCTAACATCTTAGATCCTAATATTCCTATTGTAAGTCACGCTGGAACAAATTTACCCACTATTCTCGTTAAAGTTCATGGCGTTGAGGTACCTGCTCTCATAGATACAGGTTCACAGGTCACCATGATGACCACATCTGCATTCTTGCGTCTTGGTTTAATTTACCACCTAAACAAGTTTTGCAAGTTGTGCATGGTGTAGGCGAAATTACTGCAGTCGTCCGCTATAAAGTAAATGACCTTAACAATCGCGGAACAATCTGTTACTACCTCAGTAGCTATAATTGATCAATTGCCGGAAGACATGCTCTTAGGATATGATTTTGTGAATCCGCACTCATGTGGGTTAATCCTATTGAGCGTTGTGCTTTTATAAACGGCACAAAAGTTAACTTACTCTCATCTCATGAAAAATTGCAATTTCGCGCGAAACCCAACACAACTACCTCTGGTGTTGTGTGTGTGCATGTTTCGTTACCCGAGCCACTGTTATCACATACAACCTAGGCATGAATTAATTACACAACTTACATAAGTCATGGTTCTTGCAATTTGATTTCGCATTATTCGAACCAAATCCGATTTTATGGAAAAACATCACTTTTGTTGCTCCGTCTATAATTGATGCTTCACAACCTTTAATACCTGTTCGCGTCTGTAACATCTCTAAGGCGCCAATTCGCGATGACTCTGGTGACATAATTGGTTCTTTAACCTCTGATGCAGAAGTTGTGTCACATGTTTCATCCTTGGATGATAGGACACCAGAACTTTCGCATCAATAAATAAAACTTTAAACGGCTCCGCGTTGATTCGATATTGTCATGTGATCTCTTAATATCCAGGAAAGGCAGTGTGCCTTCCACCTCCTTCTCCATGGTAAACTGAATAGCAAGATTTTGACTATTCATGTGCTGGAGGAAAGCTTCTAACTCCCGATCTCCATTATCCTGACAAGATGAATGTGTCATCAACGTACTGAGCCACATTGTAGGTTTATATGGTGCTGTTTGCAGTGCCTGTTTCTTCTAAATCATTCATGAACAGGTTGCAATAGTACTGGTGACAATGGTGAGCCCATTGACATCCCATCTTACTTGCTGGTAATAATATTCCCAAGCTGAAAGTAAGTACTCCTGACACAATATTCCACCAGTTTGGCAATGACCCCGGTACTATAGTTGTTCTTTGTGCTAGGTAATATCCTGTCTAAGCAGATTCAATATTCATAGCCAACTGAGTTGGGACACTTGTGAAGAGGTCACAACGTCTAGGCTGACTAGCCGTGCATTTTCCTGCATTACCATTGGTTCTATCTTAGCCACAAAGTCGTTGCTATTCTTCAGTGAGCTGGCAATGTTCTGTTGCAGTGTTAAGTATCTTAACCAGATATTTCTGACAGGAGGATGTATAGTTGTCCCAATGCAACTGACAATTGGTTCAAGTGGTATCCTATTGTGTGAATCTTTGGCAAACCATATATGCGGTGCTTTGCAGCCTCTTTGATTTTTACCTCTTTGTCCAGACCTTCTTCCTTGAGTCTCTCTTTAATGCTTGCTCTACCCTGGTAACTGGTAAGTGCTTACCAATGGCCTTGAACTGGAGCGATCATCAATGATCTGCTGCAGCTTATTGCTGTACTCTATTCTGTCCATCACCACTGCTGCACGACCTTTATCTGCTGGCAGAATGACTATGGTGTCATCTGCTTTGTCATCTGCTTGTCATCTCATCTGTCATCAGGAGTACTTACTTTCAGCTTGGGGAATATTATTACCAGCAAGTAGATGGGATGTCAATGGGCTCACCATTGTCACCAGTACTGTGCAACCTGTTCATGAATGATTTAGAAAACAGGCACTGCAAACAGCACCATAACCTACAATGTGGCTCAGGTACGTTGATGACACATTCATCTTGTGGGATCATGGAGGATCAAGAGCAGAAGCTTCCTCCAGCACATGAACAGTCAAAATTCCATATTCAGTTTACTATGAGAAGGAGGTGGAAGGCACACTGCCTTTCCTGGATGTACTAGTTAAGAGATCACATGACCATCTAGAGACATCAGTGTACCGTAAGCCAACCCATACAGGTCAATACCTAAACTACCAGTTTTAACCATCAGAAATGCACAAAGGCAGTATAGTTAGAGGAATGGCCTTGAGATGTAGGAGCATATGCCAAACAAATCACAGTAAAGAAGGTGAACATCAGAAAATACTTAAGGAGTTTCAAGCTAATGGATACCCTGGCCCATTAATGGCAAAAGAGCTCCTAGAACTCTGCACCTCAAGGGGTGATGCAACTAACTACATTGCAGAGCAGTAGTACCATTTAGGCATTAACCATGAAGCTTAAGCGAGTGTGCAAAGCATATGGAGTGCCTTGTGGCAAAGAGTGAAGACACCATCAGAAAAAGACTACAGTGTTGCCCCAAAGAGACCCTTAGATCTACGGCAGGGCATAGTGTATGTGGGAAGGAGCATTGGGGAAACTGGTAGAAGTCTTAAGAAAAGACTTGGGGGAACATAGAAGCGCACTAAGGAATTTAAAAGAGGAACGGAGTTGGGTTGCTGAACACTGCATAGCATGGGTAGATTCAGGATTTCGAGCATACATCAATACTCGCAGAAGAAAGCAATGGGTACCGTAGGAAATACGGGAGACCCTGAGATGGAGAGGGCTATTGGGCAATGTGGGTTCAAGAAGTATTGAGATCAGTCGTATATGGAATAGAGCCCTATTGAGGAGAATACACCATGTGAGAGGCCCCTGGCTCCAACTAAAAATATTATTATGTTACTTAAAGGAACAAATAATATTATACAACTGGCCCAGTGAAGCTCAGTTGGTAAAACCGCAGACTTTAGAAATAAATGATACTTAGCTATAAGGTTCACCCTGGTGCCCACAACTTCTTATATTCTGTAAGAGCCTGAGGACGACCGTAGGTCGAAACGGTTGTGTATTATTCTTAACATTGTATTGTACCTACGGGTTTGAATAAAGCATTATTATTATTTTATATGTGACTGCCAATAGTCAAATATACACTTTCTTTAGATATGAACCCGTCACAAACATTTAGAAGTCAAGCTATGTTTCCCATAACATAACTCACAATGAGCTGTGTTGAGGAGATGAAGGCAAAAACTATAGTTGAACAATGAATCCTGCGCACGCGCCATGCTATATATGATTTTTATGCACTCTATGCTCAACTCAAATTTGAGTGATTTTTAGCGGTTTAGAAGACAAAACTATACATACCACTAAATCCGGCACAAAGCGCCGGAAAGTTTTGAGTTTACTAGCTCAAAAGTACGCTAAACTCCAGTTTTGGCGGTGTTTCAGACGCACTTCGCCAATTTTCCATTTTTTCCACTTGGAAAAACCCTTGGGAGAGACAAACATTTTTTTTCTCATATGGGGGTCACTTTTCCCCTGAATACGGGCCTGAATACATACAGTTATTTTTCGAGCAGTACACTGTTCACCTCATTCATATGAACACTTTTCTTCTATTATTTTTATGTATTTGATGCTACAGACCGTTTCATTACCCTTATTGTTATTGTTTTCATGCAAATTAAACCATAAATATTCATGAAAAATAAAATACGACTAATTTATAATGAAACTTTGACATTAATTAGGTAACAAAATTGATTTACCCTCCCCCAGAAAAAAACACACACACACACACACACACACACACACACACACACACACACACACACACACACACACACACACACACACACACACACACAAAAAAAAAAAAAAAAAAAAAAAAAAAAAAAAAAAAAAAAAAAAAAAAAAAAAAAAAAAAAAAAAAAAAAAAAAAAAAAAAAAAAAAAAAAAAAAAAAAAAAAAAAAAAAAAAAAAAAAAAAAAAAAAAAAAAAAAAAAAAAAAAAAAAAAAAAAAAAAAAAAATCAACAAAACTTGTTTACCCTCCAGAGCTAAATGCAAGTGACACTTATGGACCGTTTATTCATACATGGAATAATAAAAATTAGGAAGAATATATAAAATACATAGAGAAAAATAATGGAACAAAATTAATAAAAAATGAACAAAAAGAAAAAAGATATAGAGAATAGCATTTTGTTAATGTAAAGGAAATAAACGAGTGATATTACAGCATAGGTCATTTCAACAGAACTAAATCATCTCAAAATATTTATTACCTTACGTATATCATATAACGATCAAATTTCGTTTCTCCTGACAGAATACCTACATATTACACCATTTGTCAGACAAAATCCTCTAGTTGATAGAGCATAGCAATAATAGCATATCACTTTAATCGCCAAAATCGTCAAAAATGTTATTAAAAATGAATCTACTTTAATCTTGCGATTTTCAACTTCTGTGGGCGGCTATTGTATAATCTCCAGACCCCCACGCCCCTGTTTAATGATAACCCTGTTCAAATACACTAGCAAACTGAAAATGTCATAATAAACTACATATAAAAGTAAACAAATATATTACGTCAGACTCATCCAGGCCTTCCACGTCCGAAATTTCTTCACAAAACGGATCCTCTCCACTGATTAATCGATCGAACTTTGTCACAAGAGCATAAATCGTCATTCGCCGTTTCGACGTAACGTTTTTTGATTTTCCAAGGTCAAATAGGGCGCATTTTACAAAAAAAGGCAAATCATTGAAGTTAACTGAAGACACTGTACCATCGAAATGTACTGAAAAAAACTTATTAGAAAACGTGGATTAAAGGGGCATTTGGGCTGGGGCTGCTGCAACTGCAATTTTGTAATTCGATCATTAAGTACTCATTAATTACGAAAGATTCTATGCGTAAGAGCAAGCTGCGAGAATATCTGAAAACGTTAGCCTTAAAATAATTAAAGTTTTTTAATTAGGTATTTTAATCTTAAGAGATAATATTTAAATAGTATTGCAGCTGTCCATAGGTGTTTTACGTAGGAGATCATCTCTACACCCGAGTAATTGGCGAACTTACTTGTAATGTGGGAGCAGCCGAACCTTCGTCGGACTTATTAAGATCTTCGGCACAGTATTCCAAAATGGACTTGAATACATCGTTCAAAATGGCATCAAACAACGCATCGCTAAATAAAAAAGTTCTTGGTAAGCACATAAAACGCTTAGAATATTGTCCTAAGTTTAGCCGATTTTATAAGAGCATTTGTACATTCATATGATATTGGATGGTTTGGGAGTTTTTGAATCCCCAGAAAAATTTTCACACCCCAAAAATTTTTTCACCTCTTACTTGCAATTTTCGAAAGTTTCCGAAAAATTCCAAGTGCAATTCTCTCTTTTTTTCGTAGAAATGTGTTTTCTTGAAACGCTCTTAGCCATCTATTTTTTTACTCAAACGTGTCACTGGCGCTCGCGCTATACTTACTCGTGTTTTGACTATATTTTTTTAATTTGTTCGACTTTTTTATTTATTGAATTTTTGTTTCGTACTCTAGAAAAATTAGTACTGTCAAACGCCAAAAACTATTTTTTCTGACGCTTACTACCCACCATTTCTAATCCCAAAAGACATTTCAAATATTTACACTTCTAGAATTCCCATGCCGTACATGTCTATCTACGACTTGTCGCAAAACATGTATCATACCTGAGAATGCAGGAGGATACCATTTTTCAACCGGTAAAATTTTGCATTAAGGCGCCATTTTCTCAGCTGCATATGCTCATATTTCCAATAACAGTTATGGACTAAATAGCGTTTTTCGTCGTTTTACATCGTCTAATTTTATTGAAAAATTCAGATTTCTAGTGCGAAAAATTTTTCATGAAATTTCAAATTTTTCGAAGACTTCGAAGTTCTTAGCAAAAAAGTGCTCAAGTTTCTATAACATCAGTTAAAATCCAACGCAAAAGCGGTTGAAAATTAATGAAATTTAGGAAGACGTTCAAAAACATACCATATCGTTGTTTCTGCATTTGTGCTCGAAGCAAGTTTTTACACTTGACGCGAAGCGACGCACACTAGAATTATGCTAATTAAGGAAAATATAAAATATGTATTTCTCACAAGAATGTGAATAAATGTAACGAATAATGCCAGAAAATTTGAGAAATTACGATAGTCGATGGCTACACAAAGTACGTATCCATTCTTTATCCCGTCAACTATGTTAGGCCAAAGCAAAGGAACGGCCACCATATTACTGGCAGGGCAGCAACAAAATTTGGGGTCGATGGGGCTGAAGCAAAAAGAAAAACGAAATGCAATTCCGGAGTTCAAACGGGATTTTTCGGGGGTTCTTATAAATTCTGCGGGTCCAGGTTCCCCAGACCCCCCGGGCCCACTGTAGCGGCCACGGATTGCGGGCAGCACTAAAACTCTGGGGGTACAAGATTTTTCAAAGGTCAAAAAATGGCCTTAAAATATATATGGCGAAAAACACCATTTTTCAGCGTTTTCTCATCGAGCACATCCATTGGCATCAAAAAATGCGCAAAAAAAACAAAAAAAAATAAAAAATTGAATTCTGGGGAGTATTTGCTTACTGGGGTATCTCTTAGTTTCCGGGAGGGGTGCATCCTCCAATCCTCCTCCCCACGCCCAAGTGTGGCAGCCACCCTCCGCTCCTTAAATCCGCCCCTGATTAATACATATAAGGTTTGTTAAAAACTTTTTTCCTGAAAATTAGTCTATTTTCCTTTTTATGATAAATTAAGTTTTTGCTGTGCATACTCGTTTAATATATAACATTAGTTGATCAAAAGTCAGCACGCACTCCTAAATCTCTCAAATGGATCTAAGTAATCAAACATAGGGACAATAGAATTAAGAGAGCAGTCGTCGATTCGCGTCCACACATGGGCGTGGGGGGAAGGTTCGGAGAGTAAGCACCCCCCAGAAAGTTGAAATACCTTCCCAGAAATCAAACACCCCCCCCCAATTCAAATTTTGAAAATTTTTTTTGCTTTTTTTAGCGATTTTTTTGATGCCATTGGATAGTGCTCGATGCGAAACGTCGAAAAATGGTGTTTTTTCGACCATTTTTAGGACCATTTTTTTACCTTTGAAAATTTTTAACCCCCCCCCCCAGAAGTTTGGTGCTGCCCACCTATGTTCGCGTCCGATAAAAATAATTATTCGAAAAGACTATATTATGATAATGTTCGTATTATTTTCGCAAAAATGTTACTCAGTAAATTTTTGATTCAATAAGTCGAGAAAGGGGCTCAAGAAATCGAATGTTTGATCGGGAGATAATACGCCAGCTCCAGCGTTGTCTAATTCGTCCATGAAAATACTGACGAAATGAAGCTTTAAGCCAGCTGGATATGCGTCGGCCTTTGAATTCAGCACGAACTTACGCAATAGCGCAAAAACATCGTCTACCTCCGCTCTATTAAACTTTTGTTGCTTGAGCCATTCCAAAATGCGCCGCGGGAAGATGTCGGAAAATCAAATTTATTGGCAAACAGTATTTTTTGTACAAGGTCCGTTCGTACATTGCATAAGATAGTCCCCAAAATTCCTTGTACATTCTGTACACACAAATTTTGGGTACTATAATATGGTACAGTATGATTTTAGTTTGGCAAAAACAGAGTTTTTCTTTAAATCTTTGGTGGTGTATTTCAGCTACTTTCTTGTTTTCTGAGAGCAAAAATCACTAAAATCGTCTTAAAATTTATGTGAAGCGCCGAAAATTTTGACATTTTTCCTTTTGAAATGCAATTTATGTCATTATAAAGTTGCATATAGAATACACGATTACTAAAATTTTTTGCGAATTTTAGACCTTTTTTGCAATTTTTGTCTTCCCAAAAAAAATCTTTTAAACATGTACAAAGATGGTCCTGAAAGTCTTTGTACATCGGGAAAAATCTTTGCCGAGTACAAAAACCGTGGTGGCAAAGCGCCTTTTCCATTTCATCAACACAACATTTAAAGAAGGAGTTGATTTTTAAATACTAATATTATCACTAGGTTAACAACCAGTCATATGCAATTTTAATATTTAACCTGCTCAATTTGTTAAATTTATTTTCTCATTCCTTTTATAATTCATTTTTTATTTATTTCACAACTTCTTTTTTTCTAATACAACTAGTTTTTGATTCTTGAATTTCGTTGGATGGTTTTTTGAGCCATTTCAGTGATTTTGAGAATTATCCTTAACCTTAAGGGGATTAGGTTGCACAGGCATTTCCATAGAAGAAAGGAGAAGGAGGCAACTAACGAAACATTTTAGGCGTTCAGCGCAAACAATCAATATAAAGCGGAATCGTAAGTAATCAGGATGTTATATCGAAAAATTAAAATTTTAAGTCAGCATAGGCATCATGAACTGTTAGAATTATGTAAGAATAAGACATTTTTTGTTGCCGGGTTGACTAATATATATACAATTACAAAGAAATTTCAACAAATATAAAAGATTTTTTGCTCCTTTTAAACTCGATACGAAAACTCAATTAAGGGAATTTTCTACATGACTACTTAGCACCTGCTGCAAGTTCGACGCTGGCTAATTTCGAAATTCTAATCTTTGCAAGTTAGCACTCATTCTGGTTCTTTGCAAAGAAAAAGGAAACGAAAAATATATATGATTACTCGCCATAAATGTTTACGCTTTAATAAGTTTCTACAGCTTGTTAGGGTTATATCTTTAACACGCTATCCTATTTCCGCCCACGCACGACTGACGTGTCAAACATATAAGCCTTAACAAGCTCTACTTTCATCCTATGGAGCATATTAAAACATAAACATTCGTGGCGAGCACTGCATGTAGGTATATAGGTGCACAAATCTTTAAAGCACCAAATTCTTTTAGACATTTTACCATATTACATGTAGATCAAGCCTGGACTTCTTAGATAGCAAACAAACAAACGTTACGGAAAAATGCACCAAAAATGGACAACAATATTTCTAAAGGATGAGAAATTCTTTAGTTTTCTTTTTTTACAGGGCTACAAAATTTTCATTTTTTTACTGGGGTATCCTTGTAAAAAAATGAGATTCTTTTTCATTTTCGGGAGGGGGGCTGTTCCCTTCTGCTTTGTACGAGCCTGAATTTAAATGAAGTAAATAACTATAAAGTTGATGAACAGAGACGCAGTTTTCTGTTCAATGATTATCCCTTTAACAGATGTTTCAGTATTGGACATAATAATGCACAATAAACAGGATGCTCGTTCATCAATATACTAGATCTTATACATAATAGTACCATGTTTTGGGAGGGGAGTATCCCCTACCCCGACTTTTGAAAGGCTAAACTCCTCCCGCAGGCCATTTGTGTGGACCAATACCGCCTGTTGGAATTATGAAAGAGCGCCAAATGATGCCCAGCAGTATAATCTGTAGAAGCACTGTTTTTTTTTTGTACGAGCCTCTTTGTACATGCACAAAAATTTCCGAAAGCTTTGTACGAGCAAAAAAATTTTTTGTACATATATAATATATAGATATATGTACTATTATATATATGCATTTTTATGTACTACTAGATTGTTATCTGTGACCCGCACGTTTGACAAAAGTGTTACTTTGTCCAAATTCAGCTGATTATATGAATTCGGCGCAAAGCGCCGAAATTTTCTGAGTTTTGGGCTAACTTACACAATAAAATTGACTCAGAAAGCTTAAATAAATTGTGTCACACAATCAGAAATAATACAGCGATTGCAATACGCTCACTGAATTTCACAATAAACATCATCTGCTACATAGATTTAATGCAACACGAAGATAAAAAATTCGATTTTATCTTCAAACGGCAGAAAACAGAGCAAAATTGTTTAATAAATCTATTTCCTGCATATAATTTTTATAAAACAGTAGATAGATGTAAAACATGCTTAAATCTGTACAAAGATGCTTAGGGATAGATTTTGGAGTCTTTAAGGCCCGCGCTTGTAGCTAAGAATGTAATTATGATATTCGGCGCGAAACGCCTGAAATTTTTTCAAAATTCCGCTAAAAAAATACTCAAAAAAGCATTAAAATGACAATTACTTTGCCCCAAAAAGTCTTCGTACATTGTACGACGATGGCTCCGAAAATCTTTGAACGAGCCTCAAAATCTTTGTCTCGTACAAAAAAAAACAGTGATCTAAAGTATTTTTCGAGTAGCACTCCGTCCATTCATTCATTCAGACATTTTTTGTCCATTATTCTGTCCATATTTGACAGTCCAAGTAATTCCATCGTTCTTATTATCATTTGTTAACACAATTATTCAAGAAGAGTAAAATAGAAAGAATTAAAGCATTTTAATGGGTTGCGACGATGAAGGGGATAAGGAACGACAAGAATATCTAAAAAATCAACATAAACTCATCATTTTAGCAGCATAATTAACCATAAGAATTAATCATCCCCCTCCCCCTATAGGAAACTCGGTTTATCCCCTCCCAAAAATTTTGACCGCGTGCATGTATGTCTCTATATATAATTTTATATATAATATCCCACAGACGGACGCATATGTAAACCCCACATGTGAGCGGAAAGCGCAATCTTTGATCTTTGATGTAGGAAAAATGCAAAAGAAACTGTAGAACGATTTACACCTGAATTTAAGTGACCGATGGATATCTATCATCATTAAAGCAAATTCGCAAGCTTAGGAATGGGATAAGTCAGAAAAAAGTTTAAATTGAATGCACTTTGCTTAATAAACTTCGTGACCATGAGTAGGCATCACCAAAATTCTGGGGGTGCACGATTTTGCAAAGGTCAAAAAAGGTCTTGAAAATTGAGGTATGGCGAAAAAAACACCTTTTTCCAAAAAACAGGAAAAAATTTAAAATTTGAATTTTGGGGGAGTATTTTGGTTTCCGGGGGATATTTGGCCTTCTGAGGGGTGCATACCCACAAACATCCATGCCCACGTGTGTTCGTGACTATGACAAAGGGAATAAACTATTCAACGTGTCCTTAGATAAGATGCCCTGCGCTGCATCCTCTCGCAGTCTAACCAAGTCAGTGTGAACAGACATATATAGCATAGGAATTCTAGGGGTGGGTGAAATTTCAAAGTGGGCGAAGAGCAGGTAGATATGTAGATGTCAAAAGCACCGTTTTTATGTTCCTGACGACGCTCCATCTTTCTAAAGCACTAAAAGATTAAGAAATTCCTAAAAAATTAAAAAATTCGATTGAATTGAACAAAATAAAGTCAAAAATGAGTATATGGCGAGAAGCGCTAAAAATCTGATACTTTTAAGCATATAGATATGTAGCTACAAAAACTTAAAAGGCACCTTTTCTACGAATTTTTGGAAAATCGCGTATTCGGGGGGAGGGTGAGAACAGTTCTACAGGTGGGGGTGAAACGCTCAGACCCCCTCCACCAAAAAATATCATGTATGAGTGTGAACAAACTTTTATAATTCATACTACATACATACATGTACATATGTTTACCATGAGAAATTTATTCATCCGCCATTGATCAACAGAATGCCATTCTTTCCCGAATTCCTCATAGAAACATTCGAGAAAGAGCAACTTTTGTTCTTTGTTTTTTATTGAGCCAAGTAACCTGGTTATATTGTCGACCAATGCCTCCTAAAATCAAGATACATATAAAATTTATAAGACAAATGAGCAAATAAAAACAGATTTTATCAGAATATACGGCACAAGGAGACAACAATCGATATAAACAGTTTTACACGAAAAATAGCAAGAAATGAATAAATTGAATTCAAAGCCCATTTTTGTTAACTATAACGATGAACTCTGCAGTATTAGACAAGGTACTACTCACTAAGTTTATGTCACGGCGCTATATTATACAAAACTAATTCCTAATTAGAAATGTCGAGATTCATCTAAAGTGCTTGAAATATATCATGTTCTTGCATCACATATAACACGTGAGAGGTGAGGGGATTTAAACATACATAATCTTGGGGGTTTGGGGGGGTTCCCCCACCAGAAAAATTTTAACTCGCCCCCCCCCCAGAAATTTTTTCACACCCCTCCCTTCAGAATTCGCGATTTTACGAAAGCTTCCAAAAAGTTCATAGAAAAGGTGCTGTTCCAAGCGTTTTAACCATAGTTGGGCGGCACCAAAGCTCTGGGGAGTACAAAATTTTTGCAAAGGTCAAAAAATGGCCATAAAAATTGTGGTATGGCGAAAAAACACCAATTTTCAACGTTTCTCATCGAGCACTATCCATTGGCATCAAAAAATTGCGAAAAAAACAAAAAAATTTCAAAAATTAAATTATAGGGGGTATTCGTGTTTCGGGGGGGTGCATACTTCCCCAAACACCCCACGCCCAGGTATGGTTTTAACTATCTGTTTGCTGAAGAGTGTCAAATTTTCGGCGCTAGCGCCATATACTGATTTCTTTAAATATTTTCTTCAATTTATTCTTATTTTTATTTTTTCAAATTTTCTATCGTTTTTATGCTCTAGAATGATAGAGCATCGTCAGAAATGCCAAAAAACGATGTTTTTAACGCGTATTAGTTATTTTGCGCCCGAAAAAGAAACTTTAAAATCTCAGCTTCCTCTCCCCAGAATTCCCATGCTGCGCATGTCTGTATATTACTAGCACGCGAACGGGCTCGTGCAAACTGGGCCCGCGCTTCAAAATTTTTGACCGGCCGTGAATCTAGGTCCGGCCGTATAAACTAGAATAAAGTATGGGAACTTTGGGGAAGGGACTTAGACATGAAATTGTTTTCTAATGTGCGTTTTTGAACTCAGGAACGACAACAACATCTTTTAACGTTTCTGACGATGCTCCTTCTTTCTCACTCACTCACTCACTCACTCATCCCGTTTTACGTCGTTTTTCCCAATTGGGGTTGGACGTTTGATGCTATGTCGCCATTTCACCTGATCATGAGTGTCTTCCATACGTAGATTTTTGGCAGCCAAGTCCTTTTTAATTGTCTTCATCCACGTTGTCTTCGGCCGGCCTCTTGGCAGTTTTCCAGGCGCCACCAGGTTTTTGGCTGATATGACATTACTGTCCTGGCTTCTTTCGACATGTCCTAGCCAGCGCAATCTGCAAGTCCGCAGTGTATTCTGGATATTGTCCATTGTAAGTCTTCTAAGAATTTCTTCGTTGCTAATTTTGTCGACCAGGCGCAAACCAAGCATCCAACGAAGCAATTTCATTTCAGTTCTGTTTAAAGCGTTTTCTATGCTATTTGTCATTGCCCATGTTTCTGATCCATACAGCAGGACTGGGCGAACACAGCGCTGGTACAGTTGACTGCGGGTTGGTAATGGTATACTCTTTTGCATCAGTAGACCAGCTACGACTCTCCATTTATTCCATGTGGCCTGGATTCTGCATCTAACGCTCGCTTCAGCACCACCATTGGCTTGTACTGTGTCGCCTAGGTATGTGAAAGTATTGACCTTTTCTACCGTCATTTCATCGATTTGTAGCATGTTTGGCTCTACAATTTCTGAAACTACGTCAGTTGTGCATGCTGTACATTGGAAGTTGTCTTTTACTGCGCTCAAACTTTAACGTATTCCTGAGCATTTTTTGTGGCACCATCGCTTGCACATGGTACAAGGGACGGAATTATTTCCAACACCTTTTGAGCAAACGGCACATGGGAATCTTCCAGACTTCAAAGTTGGTCCTTTCTCACCAGAGACCATATACTTGGTTTTGCTTGGATTGACGATCATGCCTTTTTCATTAGACTTGCATTCCATAATTTGAAACGCTCTTTTATCTCATCTTGAGTTTTAGCCGTGAGCACAAGGTCATCAGCGTATAGTAGTTCCATGGGTGTTTCAGTGTATATTTGCTTGGTTGCTTCTTCCATTACTGTTATAAATAGTAAGGGACTAAGGACCGAGCCTTGGTGTACGCCTATGGTTATGTCGATCTCTTTACTATGGCCAGCCTTTGACTTGACAACTGTTTTTGATGACTGATATGTTGTCATTATCAGTCTTACTAGCTTTTCTGGGATTAGCTGTCTTCTCAAAGCCCATATGATCGTTTCTCTTGGTATTCTGTCGAAGGCTTTTTCGAGATCTACGAACAGGTGATGCAGCAGTTGGTGTTTCTCAACATACTTCTCTTGTAATTGTCTTAATATAAAAATTGGATCAGTTGTTGACCTATGGCGCATAAATCCATATTGTATTCCACTAATTTGTATGAGTTTTCGCAGCCTTAATTCCAAAATTTTTTCGAAAATTTTAATGCCGTGCTCAAGTAGGCGGATTCCTCGATAGGATGTACAGTTCAGAGGGTCGTCTTTTCCTTTATACAATGGTATTGTCATGCTTTTAGTGATCGTCTGGCATTTCTTCAGTTTTCCACAATTGTTGGAAGATACAAAGTAGGGCAAGCAATGCAGGTCGTCCAACTGCCTTTATGACATCTACTGATATACCTGTTGGCCCAGGTGACTTCCGTTTTTTGAAAGATTTCATGGCTTCTTTCACTTCGTTTTCCGTTATTTCTTCAACTGGGCCTTCTACCATTGTACAATCATCTACTTCAACTTTTCCATTGCTTTCATTCAACAGTTTTTGGTAGTATTCCCTCCATCTATCACATATCTGTTCTGTAGATACTAATAATCGTCCATTATCGTCTTTTACACATATAGCACCAGTAACATCTTGTTTTTCAATCCTCCTGTTCTTAGCTAGCCGATATAATTTCCTTAGTTTTTCTTGATTACTGCCGCTGCTCCAGACTTCTTCAAGTGCTTCACTCTTAGCAGCAGCTACCGTACATTTGGCTTCAGTTTTAGCCATTTTGTACACTTCTTTATCATCAGCACATTGGCTTTTTTGCCATCTCCAGTAAGCATCTTTCTTTGTAGTGATAGCTGTTCTGACTTTTTCACTGAACCACCATGTTTCTCTGAAACGTTTTTGATGTCTTCCTTTTGATGTTCCACAGACTTCTTGTGCTGAGTTGAGTAGTGTGTCGCAAAAATGCGACCAGTACCCATTTGGTTCCAGTCGTTCAGCTATTAATCTTTCAAATTTTTCCTGAGTGCTGCTGTCAACTAGCTTCCATGACTTGATTTTCGAGCTACATTCTTTTTTAACAGTCTTTACGGCACAATTTGGCAACAAAAAGTCAGCAATTAGAACACGGTGTTGCGGTATGCATTCTTCACCGGGTATTGCCTTGACATTTTTGCATCTGGATTTCATTTTGTACCCAGTTAGTATATAATCGATCTGACTTTCGTAGGCTCCGCTCTTGTACATTATGAGGTGTTGATTTGGTTTCTTAAAATACGTGTTCAGGACGTGTAGTTACAGGCTTTCAGCAAAGTTTAGAATTTCTTCCCTGCACTGTTTCTTTCCCTGTATCCAAAACCATCGTGGTTTTGTTCATAACCCTCAGCACTATTTCCTACATGGCCGTTTAAATCTCCACAGATGATCAGTTGATCATTTAATGACAAGTCTCTGACTGCATCAGTGAGCGTGTTCCAGAAAAATTCCTTTTCTTTGTCTGCTCTCCCTTGTTGAAAGGCGTATACTGAGACCACTGTTTGTATTTCGTCGTTGGCTTTGATTTTGAGCCACATTATTCTTGAGTTGATTCGTTTCACTTCAACGACATCATCCACCCTGTCTGCTTTGACTAGTATTCCAACACCAGCCTCTCCAGAGGCTTCATCTGACCAGTAAAATTTATACTTCTCGTTACCATCGCCAATAAATTTACACGACGATCCTATCCACCTTGTTACCTGTACACAGCATATGTTGATTTTTCGACGGTCTAGTATATCTATTATTTCTCAACTTCTTACAAACATTGTTCCAACATTTATTGAAGCAACTCTACATATTTGAAACCCGGAGATTCTTCGCACCCCTTTACCATTTAAGATATGCCGGGGACTAGGGGCCATATTTCTTTTCGACAAAGCATTGAATTTTTGGAGCAGGTTTTCTACATCCGGATGCCCTTCCTGACGATAACCAATTGTTTTAAGCAAGTGTAACCTAGCCTATGGTGCAAGCACCTCAGACCACTAGGCAGTGGTCGGTTTTGAAATCAGAGTTGTCCTTCTCCTAGATGGACTGCCTACCATAACTATGAGCTCCATCTACCCAGAACATGTGGTTTTTAAGGCGCCACAAACCCGCCTTTCGCCCTCACAGATTTAGCGTTACCCAGGGACTCCGCAAGGAGGCACCGTGAGAACTTGACTGGCAGAGCTGATCAAGTGACAGTCAGACTTATGTGGTATTTTATAGGAATACAGACGTTCAACTCTGTAATCAAAAAAATTTCGGTAAAGTAAGATAAAGCTTAAGAAGTAACATTCAAGATCTGTCAATCATAATTGATATTTTTGAGTTATAAAGTCGCTAACAACGCCTAAAAAATATTTTCTTAGACTTTTCGAAAATTAAAAATTCTGCTGGGGGCCAGTATGTTGTATGGTTGCAGGATTTTAAAGGTGCACGAAAGTCAAATGTGTCATCAATAAAAAATATGTAGTAAATCATGTCAGAAAACGGCTATTATAAATGGTTTTGTTCACAGAGCACAATCAATCTCACAAAAACACCAATCTACATATATATATATATATATATATATATATATATATATATATATATATATATATATATATATATATATATATATATATATATAGGCCCGTATCCAGGATTTTATTTTGGGGGGGCCGAAAATTTTGAGATCAGATATCTCGAGAACCATTAGGAGATAGGCGAAAATAAAGACAGTTTTGAGCGTATCTCGGCGAGCTCTATACAATGGTGAAGAAAAATTTCAACAAAAAAATTAAAAAATTTCACTTTATTTAATTTTGATATACAGCAAATTTATAATTTAAGCTGATTTCTCATCACCTAATCGGCGAATTATCCCTTATCTCTTGCCTTTGTACTTAATCATTGTGCTTTACAGAGAAAAACAATACGGATAATGAATAATCCGGCGCGAAGCGCCGAAAAATTTAACATGCTCTGCATATCAACCTCAAATTTGAGCGGTTTTGAGCGGACTAGAAGACAAAAAAACATATATAAACAATAGATACGAAGCACGAAGCGCCTGAAAAATTTCATGTTTCCCATGTCATAACTCAAATTTGAGCTGTTTTGAGTGAGCTAGAAGGCAAAAACTATAGCTAAACAATGAATCCGGCGCAAAGCGTTAGAAAAAATTGACATACTTTCTATGTCTAACTCAAATTTGAGCGATTTTCAGCGGTTTAGAAGACAACACCTTACATAAACAATGAATCCGGCGCGAAGCGCCGGAAAATTTTGTGTTTTCTAGCTAAAAAGTACGCTAAAAACCTGTTTTGGCGGTGTTTCAGACCAACTTCGCCAATTTTTCATTTTTCCCTTTGGGGGACCCTTGGGAAAAACAAAAATTTTTTCCCATTTCGGGGGGGGGGAAGGCCCCCACGCCCCACCCCTGATACGGGCCTGTATATATATATATATATATATATATATATATATATATATATATATATATATATATATATATATATATATATATATATATATATATATACAGGGTGTTTCAAAAAAACACTCCGGGTAGTTTTTGTTACACTAAAGCAATTTACACAATTTTTCGCCAAATTGCAGCCCACATTTTTCTGAGCTTAGAGTCACAGTTTAGTGCAATGGGAAAAATTTCCCTTAAGTCCAGAGCTTTTGACCTACATAAAGTTAGTCAATTCTGGTTATGGTGCAAAGCGGATTTTTAACGAATTTCATCAGCCCAATTGGAACTTCTACGGAATTCAGACGTTAGTTAAGAAAATTAAACAAACGGGAACTGATGAACGTCAGAAGGGCAGCGGACGTCCCTGAACTTCAACAACGCCTCGAAATTGCCGAAAAGTGATAAACCTTGCTATTAGTCCTCCCGATGCTGCTGGTAGCCATCTTTCGATTCGGAAAATTGCGCGAAAAACTGGTATTCATCAATCCAGCGTCCACCGTATCATCAAAAAAGAACAATTAAACGTTTACAAGCGAGTTCCAAGCCAAAAATTATCAGATTGAAACAGGATTGGTTAGATAAGGTTATTTTTACTGATGAAAAAGACTTTTAATAGACTCTGTTCCGGTTAATATGCAAAACAATCGAATTTTCGCCTATGAGTCGCTGAAAAGGAATGTTCAAACTGAGCGTTTGGTCTTAGAAAGGTCTAAATTCTCAAGAAACTTATGGTATGGGCGGGAGTGTCTAAAAACGGACGAACGACTATTCAGTTTATTAATCCAGGGTCAAAAGTCGACAAGCATCGTTATATGGCCATATTGAAAAAGCTAAGCCTGAATTAGCAAAAATGTATCCGAATGGCGATTACATCTTCCAGCAAGATGGCGCCACATCGCATACCGCCAAGTTGACAGTTCAGTGGATGAGAGAGAATTTTAATTCGTTTATTTCGCTCGAGGATTGGCCGCCAAATTCGCCAGACTTGAACCCATTAGACTATTACGTTTGGAAATCTTTACAAGAAGTTGTCTATCAAACAAAAATCAAAAACGTTTACCATTTGAAACGGCGAATACGTTGGGCATGGAAACGTTTGAATCAGGAAAAGATTAATTAGTACCATTGATGAATTTCGTAAACGTTTGAAATTGATTATTGCTGCTAAAGGCGGGCATTGTGAATCAAAGCTATTGTAGAAATTGTTCGTCGTGTTTCAATAATTTCTGTTGACCATAACTGGCATACTATCGAAAATATTCAGGCAAAAAATAAAGTTCTTGTCTCAAGGATTAGGCATTCTACACCTCAAAATGTCCGGGAGTGTTTTTTTAAACACCATATATATATATATATATATATATATATATATATATATATATATATATATATATATATATATATATATATATATATATATATATATATATATATATATATATATATATATATATATATATATATATATATATATATATGCCACACCAACTTGGAGCAGTGGCTTGTCCTGTAGCCAGAAGCAATAGTAAAGACCTTTCCATATCTTCAAAACATCGTCCTTGGCCGCAACTTAAAAGAAATTTTTAAAAAAAGTTCAAAACCTATTCCGCTTAACACGGGAGTTATAAGTAGTCAGCTGATGAGCTGAGTAACAGAATAGCACAGACATGCAATCAGAAATTTCAGCCTTGTACAAACACATCTCCTGCACACACTCAAATCAAGATGAAGCGCAACAGTGCATATCTGTAACGTGTTATCAATATGACAAATCAGTGTTTTTTTGTACAAGGTCCGTTTGTACATGTACAAAGATAGTCCCCAAAAGTCTTTGTACATTTTGTACAAGCAAATTTTTGTGCACTATAATATAGTACAGTAGCGATTTTAGTGTAGTGTGATAAAACAGAGTTTTCGATTTTTAGTAGTGTATTTTAGCTAATTTCTGGGTTTCTGACGCCAAAAATTACTGAAAATTGTCTCAAAACGGCGCGAAGCACCAAAACACTTGACATTTTCCCATTCTAAATGCGATCTCTGCCATTTTAAAGATATTTAAGACAAACAATTACTCATTTCAGGCGCGAAGCGCCATAAATTTTTGTGAATTTAACACCTTTTTACAATTTTTTGTCTTCCCAAAAATCATTGAACATTTTGTACACACTAATTTTTGGGTACTATAATATAATACAGTAACGATTTTAGTGTAGTAAAAACAGAAGTGTATGACTTTTGGTAGTGTACTTTAGTTGAATTCTGGGTCTCTAAGGGTAAAAATCACTAAGAATCGTCTTAAAACGGCACGAAGCACCAAAAAATTTGACATTTCTCCATTCTAAATGCAAAATTCTCCCATTTTAAAGATATTTAAGACAAACAATTACTCATTTCGGCGCGAAGCGCCGAAAATTTTTGGGAATTATACACCTTTTTACAGTTGTCTTCACAAAAATCTTTGTACATTTCGAACACAAAAATTTTCGGGTACTATAATATGGTACAGTAGTGATTTTAGTGTTGTAAAAACAGAGTTGTTCGAATTTGGTAGTGTATTTTTGTTGATTTCTGGGTCTCTAAGGGCAAAAATCACTAAAAATTGTCTTAAAACGACGCGAAGCACCAAAAAATTTGACATTTTTTTTTTGAAATGCAATTTCTGCCATTATAATGATATATAGAACACACAATTATCTCATTTCGGCGCGAAGCGCCGAAAATTTTTGCGAATTTCAGACCTTTTTTGCAATTTTTGTCTCCCCAAAAATCTTTGTACATGTACAAAGACGGCCCCGAAAAGTCTTTGTACGTCGGGAAAAATCTTTGCCGAGTACCAAAAAACCACACTGTGACACATACATAAAACTGACATCATTTTCACCTCCGTAGCAATAAACATGATCTAGGGGTTCGGGGTTTTTCGCCCCTACCCAGAGAAGTTCCCCGCCCTACAGAATCCGCGATTTTTTTTAAAGTTCCGAAAAATTCGTAAAAGGCATTTTTTTGAGCGTTTTTCGCTACGTAATTGCTTGCGCAGAAGCGTCTAATTTTCAGCGCGCACGCTCCTTTTTTTGGCTATACTTTGTTCAATTTATTCGAATTTTTTCATTTTTTTTAGAAATTTTCTACGTTTTCATGCTGGTGAAAGATAGAGCATTATCTAAAACGCCTAAAATAAGACAAATAGAATTCTGTGGGTCTACAGTAATCTGAGGTACTCAACTTCTGAGGGGGGGGGGGGGTAAAACCACCTCACCCCAAACCCGCCCCCCCACGCCCATGTGTGGTATCCACCATTTCTCAGCCAAAAAGGCACTTTAAAATTTCCCTTTTCCCAATATCCCCATGCTGTGCATGTCTGCCCAAGACCCGTCAAGTTTAGTGACTAATCGTGCAAGGGACAAGACAAGACTACTTTTTTAGCACACTTCCTGCCCCTGGACAATACATGCACATCTAAGCTAAAAAATGATGGATGCGCGTCAAAAACATTATTTTCGCCGTTTTTGACGGTTCTTTCTTCTGTCAAAAAAATTGGTATTTTTGAAAAAAGGTCGCCAAAACGCTTAAAATTAGGACGTTTCCTACAAATTTTTATGGGAAAATCGCGAATTTTGGGGAAGGTAGAAACATTTTTGCAGTGGATGGGAATTAAACCCCCAAGGTCATCCCCGACCGCCAATGAGACCGTAATACTCTCCTCTCCTTATCTCCTTATCGGATATGATAGGTCAAACAAACACGTACTGTCCAGATTTTGAGATATTTTTGTCTATTAAAAGCGATATAATGCAATCAATATCGACTAAAAATGCGAAATCACGTGACTTATCACATAAAAGCTTTGAAGTAGACCATTTTGCCTATTTTCGATATTTGACTGGCAAAAAAAGAGTAAACACTAAATTCTCTGCCGACCTTCACTAAGTCATCGATGCTCTTTGTGCTTACTCGTATTCCTTCAATTTTCTCGTTAACAAACAGTTTCTTAGATACTAGAAGGGTAGAGCTGAGAGTTATGCCTAAATTTTATACTTTAGACAATAACATCCAATTTTTCAAATTTTTCATAAATGTATTTCATAATTTTCCACTTAAATACATAAGGCAGGCCCTAAGCTTCAAAATTTCAAAAAATAGTTCATCTTATTGCGGTCATATATGTAGGAGTGCGAAACAAACGTAAAAAAATTTTCAAAAATTGAATTCTGGGGGTATTTTGATTTCTAGAGAATATCCGACCTTCTGAGGGTGCATACCATACCTAAACGTGGGGGGTTTTAGGATATGCACCCCCTCCAAGAATTAAAATACCCCCAGGATTCAATTTTTAAAATTTGTTTTTTCGCAATTTTTTTGATGCCAATAGATTGTGCTAGATGATAAACATTTAAAAATGGTGCTTTTTTCGCCATACGACCATTTCTAAGGCCATTTCTTGACCTTTGAAAAAATCTTGCACTCCCAGAACTTTGGTGCCGCCCACCTATGGTGCTTACCCCCCCCATGCAAAACCCCCACGCCCACTTGTGATGGTCAGGCAGAAGTAAAATTCGAGATTTTTATTGAGGTAGTAGGATGTCTTTATTGGGTATGCTTAGGTCGAACGAAACCACTTGAAAAATGAACAATGTTCGTCCGAAATCACTCAATAGTATCGATTTTTCGGATTCTCGCGGGAAGAAAGTAGTAATACCCCTCTCACTCCTCTCTAAGTCATTTACGAGTATACAATGCCCCCACTTTGGGACAAAAATTCGCGTTTTTTAGTTAATTTTTTCAAATTTATTTGCCATTGTTGACTGACTAAATACATAAAAGTCACTCACCACTTCCCCCGAAAAACTGCTATCTTTGTTTTTTTACTATAAAATATTGAATAATGCTATCATTTTGAATTTTTTACTTCAATAATATTAGAGATCTGAAGGATTGTACATACTACATACAATTTTTCAAATTTTTCTTTCTTACATAAATTTAAGATTTGCACGCCTTTCAACAGGCGGCAAAATTTATTTGCAATATCGAACCTAAACTTATATGGTGGAAAAATTTCGTTTAAGCTTGCTTATACCCTGCCTCAAAGGGAACAAATAAACTAGCGCTTTAGCTAAAACAAACGTATGTTAACAACAATCAAACTGAAAATAAAAGACTGATTTTAAGCCTACTGCGCTCACATCATACATGCACAAGGCCAAAGGTTATGGGAGGGGGTAAACCGAGTTTCCTTGGGGGGAGTAAATAATTCATTTTTATTTTATGGCTAATTATGGCGCTAAAATGATAAGTGATGTGGATTTTTTTATATATTTTTGTCGTTCCTTACCACCCCATCACAACTCGTTAAAAATGCTTTAATTTGTGGTCTTCTACTCTTCTTGAATACTCGTGATTAAGTTTGCACGAAAACAAATGATGATTAGAAAGATGGAATGACTTCAAATAAGGAAAGAATACTGGAAAAAAATTTTGAATAAAGGAATGGACAGAGTGCTACTCGAAAAATACTTCAGATTATACTGCTGGGCATCATTTGGCGCTTTTCCATTATTCCAACAACAGGTTTTGATCCGCAAATGGCCTCAGGAGGGTATGCCTTTCAAAAGTTGTGTTAAGGAGGATACTCTCATATCCCCCAGTGTGCATGGGAGGCTCAAATCAATTATCTTATTAACATGACTTCAATCAATCGCTTTGTTGTGCATATAAATTTATAAGTTTTTTCTAAAAAGCATGTAATATGGTTCCTAAAATCGGTCAATTTACCGCCTCCTAACCTCATAAAGTGACTAGATACTCCCTCTCCCCACCCAAACCTTTAAACCGTTGCAGGTAAAAACAAATAGGTACCTAAGTAGTTACATATTATTTATGCTTACGTTGGCTTTTGATAGATTGAGCGTTAATCCGCTGTTCAAGACGGGAAAATGCCTTTTTTCGAATTCTTGGGTCACCGCATGATAATTTCTGAGCAAGTAGAACTTCTGTGCAGCCCGGTTCCATCGTGAAACCCAAAAAAGCCTAAATGGATATGTAAATGTAAATCACGAGATGCGCTTGATGTCAAAACCGCTGAAACAGCTTGCCTGCTCTTCCATTAAAAAAATTTACACAAATTTACATAACGTTGATAAACCAGTAAAAAATCTTTACCTACGCGCCAAAAAAACATTTTTCGGCAATTCTGACGATGCTTATCTTTCAAGAGCATAAAAACACAAAAACAGGAATTTGAAAATTTTTTAGAAAAATTCGATTAAATTAGACAAAATAGTCAAAAAGTGAGTGGGTAGATTTGACTATTTTGAGTAAACGTATACTTAGCGAAAACGCTTGCAGCACACTTTTATACGCATTTTTGAAAATTTTTATAAAAATCGCTAATTCTTAGCGCGTGAACAAATTTCTAGAGGGGATCGAAGAATTTTATGGGGTGGAATCCCCTCCTCAAATCATGAATACACGTCACCCAAGAATTGTGAAATCTCAAGCGGCATTCCTACGTTTGGTTGACACAACCTTTTGTGTAAGTGCCTGCCTATATACGTTCCGTGAATCCATATTTTTCGGGTATGGGCAAGGGCGCAGGTCAGACTTCGTTTGATGAAAGAAAAGAAAGCTGCTGCTTGCTGGACTCTAACTGCTGGCCTCTTATTCAAAATCCGACGTCGTTAGCAACTGACAAAGGCCGGTTCATTAGGAGGAAGCTTTATTAATGACTTTTTGTATTTGTGCCGATCAGGAAGGTTTCTAGGATTGATTGAGAATTCTCATTGGTACCAGACATGGGCTAAACCTGAGGCATAAATGAGGCGAAAATTGAACCACTCGCTCTTCTCGCTTCGCAATTTTTGCCCCATTTATTTCAAAATTAGCCCATGCACTGGCACCAATGTGAATGCACATAACTAAGTCTAAGCCTAGGACATTGGTAACAACAACCCAGTGAATGTTTGGAATCATTTCCTAGGCTCA
Source organism: Mermis nigrescens (assembly GCA_036768485.1). Lineage (NCBI taxonomy): Eukaryota > Metazoa > Nematoda > Enoplea > Mermithida > Mermithidae > Mermis > Mermis nigrescens. The sequence goes on from JAVLUZ010000275.1 coordinate 965,606, forward strand.
GAATCTGGACTGGTGCCAGCGCTCTGCTCCCACAGCTGCCCAGACATATTATATTTTTTGTCATGCTTAGGGTTTTACTCGCCAATGCGCTTAACTTTGTAAGTACTTCAAAAATGTAACAGATGAAATCAGCGCATTCGATAACCTACGAAAGCCGCGACCAAGTACTTTTACATACGCTTACTACTATTTAACTAATCGCACACACAATAGGTAGGTGTCAACTAAACGTAGGATTGCCCACAATACCTACCTATTTGCGCATTTTTTGTTTATTTTTTTTTAATTTTTTTTTATTTTTTTTAGCCAAAAATCGCTAAAAAATTTCAGTGAAACGAAATCCTGAACACGGGCCTGAGTGGTCGTAAAACATCTTTTTTAATTCATCCTTTGGTCCCGTCTTATGTTTTTGAAAAACTTTGATCGTGCTCATACGTGCACAGGGAGATAAAATTATTAAGTGCCTTTTTTGGGCCCAAAAATGGTAGGTACGCTTTGAAAACATCGTTTTTCAGCGTTTCTAGTGATGCACTATCTATTCAGAGCATAAAAACATTTTTTGAAAGTTCGAAAAAAAGTTGAACAGATTGAACAGAATATAGTCAAAACATGAGTATAATGGCGTGAAGCGTCGAAAATTTGGCACTTTTGAGCAAATAGGTAGCTAAAAACGTTTAAAAAGCACCTTTTCTACAAATTTTTAGGAAATTTTTGGGAACTATCGAAAGATTGCCAATTCTGGGGTTGAAAAAATTTTTGCGGGGTTGAAAATTTTTCTTGGGGTAACTCCCCCTTAGATCATGTTTAGTCGTGCCCCCCGAAACAAAATCCTGAATATGGGCATGTGTAGGATTGGTATAGGTGAGTAATTTGAAGATAAACAGCCTGTGAATTAAAAAAATTCGCTATAGATCATAATACCGATAAGTCAAAAAGCATTTTGTATTTTAGCATTCTAAAGAAGAAGAAAAAAATATCATTACTAATAAATCAAAGTGATAAAATACAGAATGACGATTAACATAATAGATACAAATTAGTAACGGGACATGCGAGTCAATGTAATGACAATTTTTACTCGGGCCCCACAAGATGTCTAGATAAATCAAAGTTTACTAACCTGGATTTAAATATGTTCAGGTTAGGGGAAGATACAAAGAAGTCAGGAAGATCGTTCCAAACTGCGATGTATTTGTAAAAGAAATCCAACTTTTCTAAATTAGAATGTACAGCAGGTATAACTAATTTAAATCTATTAATGCTGCGGGTAATATTATGATTAGATACAAAAAAATCACCAGCTTCTACACATGATTTATGACAAATAATTTGATACATCATACACGGACAAATCTGCAAGCGTCTTAATTCAAGTCTGCACAATTTAAGTTGTATTAGACGATCCTCGTAAGGAAGAATATTATTATAACCAAAAATATATTCAGTGAATCTACGTTGAACAGCTTCCAGTCGATCTATATCACTAAGATAAAAGGGGTTCCATCCAACACTGCAACAGTACTCTAATAAAGGTCTAACATAACAAATATAAGCTTTAACAAGGTTACATTCATCACGTGACAAAAATGATTTGCGTATTAAAATGCATCTAAAGGAAGGTTTTTTTAATCAAAGAATTATAATGTTCCTTGAATTTTAAAATTTTGGGATATCAAAACTCCTAAATCACGGACAAACAGGTTATCACTAGAAATAATTTCCCCACTTAGTCTATAAACAACTTTTTGATTATTATTACCCAGATAGAGAACTTGACTTTTGGTTCGTGAAACGGGTAGATCCCGTGTATTTGTCAAGTCAAAAATCTTTTCTAAATCAAACTGTAATAATCTATAGTTACGACTAATATTGAAAATTTTGATATCATCAGCGAACATATAAACTGTACTATAAATATTATCGCATATATCATTTATAAAAATCGAAAAGAGCGTAGGTCCAAGGACACTTCCTTGGACGACACCGCTAGTAACAGGCACGCAATCTGAAAAAGACTGATTAACGCTAACACATTGAGAACGATTAAACAAGTAGGCTTTAACCATGTAAACAAATTACCGTTTATTCCATATCCGTTTAACTTAATAAAAAAATGTTTTTCAATATTTACTTTATCAAAAGCTTTAGAGAAATCTAAATATATTATATCAACAGTTTCTTTTTAAACTAACGACCGAATCCATGAAAATTTACACTTTAACAATTGTTTCACAAAATTTCTCCTTTTGAAAACCAAATTGAAAAGGAGATATTAGTTTATTGACTCCTAAGAAAGTTTAACAATTGATTATTAATAATTATTTCCATAATTTTGGCAATAATACAACAAAGAGAAACGGGCATGTAATTATCGACTAATGCTGGATTAATGGCCAAGCGTACTGCGGATGATGCGGCCAAACGTACTGTGGATGATGCGGCGCGGTCGAGAGGAGTTAGTCAATAAGCACAACGCCCAGCCAGCGATGCCAGGTCAAAATTTTAAAAACTGTCACAATTCTTAAAAAGAACTGACATCTACTGTTTTTTCCACTTTTTGGTCTGTTTGGGGGAAAGGTGAAATCCGGAAATGGAAATGGAAAATGGGTAAAGCCGGAAATGGAAAATGGAAATGTAAATTTGGAAAATGGAAAATGGAAAGTGGGTAAAAAAGCCGGAAATAGAAAATGGAAAATTTTTCTATTTCCTTTATTTACAACGGAATGGTTCACTTCCAAAATTTTCGGTCTTAAATGTCAAACTCATGTCGTTTCTCACCAAAAGTTCTCTATTTTTGAAGAAATTTCGAAAGCGTAACTAAAAATGGAAAAGTCTACAAAAAACGGAAAAAACGGAAAATTGTTCATTTCTTCGTCTTTTCACTCAAAATTCTCCTGTTTTTGAAAAGATAAACCTTCCAGATCCGAAAAAATCGTTATCCACTTCGACTACAACGATTTTGTCGCAGATGGAAAATCACCGGAAAATGGAAAAATAGGGTAAAACCTGGAAATGGAAAATGGAAAATTTTGATTTCCTTTATTTTTAACGGCACTGGCTATCACCGTTTTTTTCCACTTTTTGGTCTATTTGTCAACCATAATTTTGGGAAATGGAAAGAATTTTTGGGCTTGGTTGGCATTTGTGGAAAGTTTTTGTGATGTTAAAAATGCGTTTCAGAGAGTTGAAACTTCAAAATTTTTCGGCGCTTCGCGCCGCATTGATTTAATTCTTAAGTATTATTAATTGGATCTAGTATACAATTTACCCACCACCGTTTTTTGTGTAGTGTGTAATATGTAATGTGTTATGTGTAATGTGTATTGCGTAATGTGCCATGTGTAGTGTGTAATGTGTAAAGTGTACATATTTCACATTATACATTACACATGACACATTACAATACATTATGGATCGGCTAAAAAACGCTTGGTGGGTAAATTGTATACTAGATCCTATTAATTTTTAAGCCGCGCCGCGCCAATTGCAGCATTTTTTAGACAATCTGGTCTAGAACTTCACTACGATTGAAAATCCTTATCTTCTGCACGGATTCAGTTAGTTTTTGTAATGCAAAAATGCGTTTTAGAGAGTTTAAACTACAAAAATTTTTCGGCCGCCGAATTGATTTAATTCTTACTAGTTTATTAATCTTTAAGCCGCGCCGCGTCAATTGCAGCATTTTTATCGACAATTTGATCTAAAACTTTACTACGATTGAAAATCCTTATCGTCTGCACGGATTCGCTTAGTTTTTGTAATGCAAAAATGATTTAGAGAGCTAAAATTTCAAAATTTTCTGGCGCTTCGCGCCATTTGATAAATTATAGTTTTAATTGTCAAAAACGACTTCAGAATTGGCTAAAATGCTTTACTTAAGGAAGGAATTTCAAGTTTCAACATAAATAACGTATACTGATCGTGATATTTCTTGTAGAGTGCGAAATTTTCATACAAAAAGTGCATCAAACACCGCTATTGCATGTGCACATAAAATTTTCTACTTAAAAACACTGATTTTTCAACACATACGCTCTATTTTTAACGTTTTTAGACCTCCCGAAAAACGTGGAAAAAGGTCGGAAAAAATGGAAAAAATTTTGGGTCTCGTCTCTAATTTCAACCAAATCGCTGGAAAAAAACGGAGCTAGCTATTCGCTCGCACAGCCGTGCAAATAGCTTAGCTCTCGATAAATTCGCACGAAGATCTACAGATAGATCTAAGATCTACACACGAAGATCTACAAATAGCTTACTTTGCAATTTAAACCGTTTTAATGTGTATCGTTCCGATAGGATCAATCGAAAAGGTGGAGGTGTTTTTATTCTTTCAAAAAGTACTTTAAAATCCTACTTGCCGAAAGTACCGGAAAATCTTTTCAGTGAAGAAATAGTTATTGTTGATTTCATTGGCGTAAGCTCCAAGATTCGTGTGCTACTTTTTTACAGGGCGCCGGATTATGATTTCTCCCACATGAGAATGCTTTGCCGTGTTATAGAATGGGCCTCTCAGATACAGTATCCTTTTGTCATATTAGGTGATTTAAATTTTCCTAATGTAGACTGGTCTAGTTTTATTCTACCTTCGAGTCCTATTAACCGATCTTTTTGCGAGTGTATGCTTTCTCTATCTTTTAGTCAAAAAGTTTCTGAACCAACACACGGTATGCATATTTTAGATGTTATTTTTGATGCCCATTCTATCGAAAACGTTGAAGTCAACCCACCTTTTTCTACTCAGTGATCACTCGGTTGTTACTTTTTCTCTTAAATGTTCTATCTTGAAGAAAAAAGTTCTGCTAAACTTAATTTTCGCAGAGCAAATTATGATCAGATTGAATTATTTTTGTCCGCAATTTCGTGGCCTGACATTTTTTTCGGATTGCGTTACTTGTGATGATTTCTACAACAAATTTTTGTCTGTTATAAATCCTTTAATTTCCCAGCATGTTCCAAAAATTGAAGCTAAACCTGCAACTGTGAAAAGATACCCAATGAACATAAGAAAGCTGGTTGCTAAAAAACTGAGGCTGTCGGCATGTTTATAAACAGAGAAAAACGCCTGAATCTAAAGCTGTTTATAATAACTGTGCAAAGTTATTAAAGGCCGAAATCTATAAATTTCACTCTTCCAAAGAGGATAAACTTATTAAATCTGGAAATTTGAATTCTTTTTATAATTTTGTTAATTCTCGTATTAGTGGTGAAAGAACTATTCCAATTTTAACTGATGGCGATCGTGTGATTGCTTCTACTGACAAAGATAAGGCAAACGTTTTTAGCACACTTTTTGCTTCAGTCTTTAGTGTTCCTACGCAAACGAATTTTGGTCTTATTAATGCTTGTGCACAGCCAAAGTTATCAAACATTCGTTTTTCTGATGATGTCGTTTTTTCTGCTATACGGAAAATTAAACCATCATTATCGATTGGCCCTGACGGACTTTGCGCATTTTTTGTGAAAAAACTTGCTTTTGTACTTACTCCAGCCCTTAACCACTATTTTTGAAATATCTTTCAAAACCCATTGTATTCCTGCACTGTGGCGCACCGCTAATGTTGTTCCTGTGTATAAAAAGGGCGACCGGAGTGATGCTAAAAATTACAGGCCGATATCGTTATGTTGTATTACGTGTAAGATCATGGAATCTATAATTAACAGTACGATGCAAGCACATTTACGTGAGAATAATTTGATCTCCTCCGGTCAGTTTGGTTTCCAAAAGGGTAAATCGTGTGAATTGCAATTACTAAAGTGCAAAAATGAATGGACTAAATTAATTGATGAAAAAAACACTGTTGATGTTATCTACATTGATTTTTCTAAAGCTTTCGACACTGTAGTTCACCGTAAATTAATTTATAAACTGGAAACTTTTGGATTTTCTGGAGATTTATTGAGTTGGTTAACTTGTTTTTTGAGCGATAGGACTCAAAGGGTTGTTATTAACGGTCAGTTTTCGAGCGAAAAATCTGTCACTAGCGGTGTTCCTCAGGGCAGTATACTTGGCCCGATTCTTTTTGTTTTATTCATAAATGACATTAGCGACCGCTTAAATAGCAAAGTTTGCCTTTTTGCCGATGACATCAAGCTTTATAATTTATCTAGCAATCACACCCAACTTCAAGATGATATCGCTAAACTCGTAGTCTGGTCCAAGGATTGGCAGTTAAAAAATTGCTACTGAAAAATGCTACGTGTTATATCTAGGTTTTGGAAATCCCAAGCATTCTTATAGAATTTCTGACCTGACTGTAGAACAGAGTGTAAATTCTGTAAAGGATTTGGTGTTTACGTATCAAGTAAACTTGATTTTAATTTCCACTATAATGATATAACGCGTAGAGCTTATGCTAGGGCTATGCTAATATCGAAATCATTTGCTTCTAAAAATAAACTAAATATGTCTAGGGCTTTTACTGTTTACGTCAGACCGCTTCTTGAGTATTGTAGCACTGTTTGGAATCCATACCGTAAGACCCATGTTTCAATGATCGAAAATGTTCAAAGGAAATTTACACGTAAAATTATTGGATTTCGGGGACTTTCTTATGCTGAAAGACCTCAGTTCCTTAGAATTGGATAGCTCTGGAGATTCGCAGATTGCGTAGTGATCTGTGTATGATGTATCAGATATTGAGTGGTAGATGCGTTTTGCAGCAAGCCGACTTTTTTACTTTTTGTGAAAACAACACGCGTGCTCAAAATTCAATGAAATGTGAATGCACTCCTTTTCGGCTTGATGTTCGTGGGTATGATTTATCCAATAGGTGGATTCACGTATGGAATTCTCTCCCTGAAGCTGTTGTAAGATCTCCTAGTGTTGCTTCCCTCCGTGAAAAGTTGAAAAAAGTTGATCTAACGGGGTATTTGCTAGGGGGCGTGTTCTAAGTGCATAATTTATTTAGCCTGCGCGCCTACCTTCGTCTTTTGCACTAATCTCGTATAAATGTACTTTAATTAATAATTTCTTGCTTTTAGAATATGTGATTTTGTATGATGATTCATGTCGAATGTTTATTTATAATTGTATTTCATTGTATATTAATGTTTCTTTTCTTATTGTGTTCTTTTTTTGTGCGACGAAAATAAAATATTTGTATTGTATTGTATTGTAAATGATAACATGCTTCTTTATTATACAAAAAACTTAACTTGCATAAAAAGTAAAATGATGTGATATTTGAAAACGTTACAATGTTCTACTGTTTTTGTGCTCATTATTTTTATTATTTTTTAATCAATATCTTCTACTATCATCATGTTTCCCATTTTAATGAATTTAACTATCATTATTTACCTTTATTGATTTAAAATTACCTAATATTGTAAGGACAGTAAAATCTCTTATAGTCTGTTTCATTTATTCGAGAGCTTTTTAGTCAATTCTTTAAGGGCTACAGTAAGCGAAATAAGACGAATTACTGTAATTCGGCAGATCAGCTCAGTGAGGGCGAGTGGCTGAAATTCTTCCATTTTTGATGCAGTGATCCGCCTATCTATAATATTAATTTCGAGTTGTGTGTAAGTGTGTGTGTGTGCTGTGAGGCAAAAAAGTTTTTACTGGATAATTATGTGATACTTATATTTTCACTCAATGGGTATTCTTGGGCGCTAATTACGATTTTTTGATTAAAATGGCTCGATCGGACTCCTGAAACCCGGAAACTACGGATTTATGTAAAAGGTTTTGGTACCTCTAGCCGCTTATGCAATTGCGGCAGGGTAAAATTTTAAAGCCACCCTACATCAATTTTTTATGCGCTATCGACTGGTGTGAACCACTTTACACTACAGTGTAAACTGATGTGATGCCGTAAGAAAAACGTGATTTATAAGTGTATTTTATCAAATATCTCAAATCGCAGCGGATAAATTTTTTTAAAGTTTTCACCAATTATTAGATATCTAATGACTGACCTTACTGTAGAATTTGAAGAAAATTCACGGATTGGTTTTTGAGGTACGGGAGCCCAAAGGTACCCTATGCATAGCGTAAAATTTAGGTTTTTGTCTTTTTGCAGAAGCACAGATTGACTGTTGCTTCCAAAATTTGGCCCCTAGGGTTTCTGGGACCGCTGATTCCATATTCGCTACTTTAAATATACGATCTGGCATCATAAAACATGTATGAGACGGGCTGAAAGGAAATCACGTACGGGTACTTATAAACATGATTAATCACTGAAAAAGAGCTTGCACCAAGTCAAAATTTTTGACCTTGTAAACCAGCGCGCGTGAAATTTAATGCAAAGCAATTGAAAGCAGCGAACATGCGGCTTTCGAAAGAAAGCAGCAAAACATGCGGCTTTCGAAAATACAAATCCAAATGTTTTTGCTTCTAGCGGCTAATTTAATATGCAACTTTTTGCATTTGTTTACAATGAGGGCAAAGTTGAACATTGTACGCAGTTTTGCCGTTGAGTTGCCTCATAAACGGAAGAACGAGGCAAAAGAAGACAGAGCAAAATGGAATGAGTCGTTGCTTAATGGAAAGCACTCACAAAATGCACATAAAATAATAATTGAATTATATATGTAGGTAGGTACTATAAATCTTGATCCTTCTATGCACAATTCGGAAATGACCATAAACAATATGTGTACTGTAATTTTTATTCAATCGAGCAATAAATGTGAATTGTGAAAGTTTGTTTGTCTGTATGTCTGTTTGTTCGGGGTTGGCTCCGGCTCCATAATAGTTGGTGGGCTGACATTTTGACCCGAGGTCGGCCTACCGGGGGAAGGATCCGTAGCGACATTAAAATTTGATCAACACCACCCAGTCACCCTATACAGGGGTAGAGCGGGAGGCAGCCCTATGCTTAAGCATAGCATTTTTTGGGACATGGCCGATTTTTCGCAAAATTTTAAAAAAGGAGCAAAACTCGGTTTACACTATTTTCGGGTTATGGTTTTTTCTGAATTTCGGGCGGGTCCGGACCACACATGGGCGTGGGGGGTATGCACCCCCAGAAGTTGAAATACCCCCCCCCCAGAAATCCAAATACCCCCCCCCAGAAATTTTTTTTGCTTTTTTAGAAATTTTTTGATGCCATTGGATAGAGCTTGATGAGAAACGTCGAAAAATGGTGTTTTTTTGCCATACGACCACTTTTAAGACCATTTTTTGACCTTTAAAAATTTTTTCACCCACCCCCCCCCAGAAATTTTTTCACCCCCAGAATTTCGGTGCTGCCCACCTATGGTCCGGACCCCCCAGTCCCCCACAGCTACATGCCTGGCTATAAGATAGGACATGAAATAAAATACCGTGTGCTTCAAGATAAGCAATGCTATACAATAGGATGTGATAGATACCTGTGCTACAGGATAGGCAATGCTATAAGATAGTTCGTGATAAAAGACACCCGTGCTACAAGATAGGTAATGCTATAAGATAGGACCTGATACAAGATACCCCGTGCTACAAGATAGGCAATGCTATAAGATAGGATGGGATATAAGATACCCTGTGCTACTGGATAGGCAATACTATAAGATGTGACGTGATATAAGATACCCCGTGCTACAAGATAGGCAATACTATAAGATAGAACGTGATAAAAGATACCCCGTGCTACAAGATAGGCAATGCTATAAGATAGGAAGTGATATAAGATACCCCGAGCTGCAAGATAGGCAATGCTATAAGATAGGATGGGATATAAGATACCCTGTGCTACGAGATAGGCAATGCTATAAGATAGGTGTGATATAGATACCCTGTCTGTGCCATAACATGCAGTGATATAAGATAGGAGATACCATCAGCTATAACATATGAGTGATATGAGATATCACGTGATATATGACACCCTTCGCTACAACAAACAAAAAATTTTTAAAACATCAAAAATATGGTTTGACCAAAAAATTTTCCAAAACATCCTAAAACATCAAAAATATGGTTTGACGAAAAAAATTTTCCAGAACATCCCAAAACATCAAAAATATGGGTTTGATTAAACAAATTTCCAGAACATCCCAGAACATCAAAAGTGCTTCAAAGCATGGATGTGTCGATAATGTAAAAGTGCTATAACATATCCTGTGCTGTAAGATAGGTGTCCCAAAACATCAAAAATATGGTGTGCACCAAAAAAATCTTTAAACATCCCAAAACATCAAAAAAATCGTTTTGACCAAAAAAAATTTTTAAACACCCTAAAACATCAAAAATATGGTTTTGACCAAAAAAATTTTTAAACCTCTAAAAACATAAAAAGTATGGTTTTGGACCAAAAAAGTTTTTTTAATATTCCAAAACGTTAAAAATATGGTTATGATCAAACAAAATTCTTAAACATCTTAAACCATCTAATGGTATAATTTCCAGTACATCCCAGAATATCAAAAATATGATTTAGGATAAAGAATTCTCAGAACCATTCTATAACGTCAGCAATATGGATTTAATCAAAGAAATGGTTGACAAAAGACAGTTTTAAAAAATTTAAAAAATACAATATGTTTTTACCAACAATTTTTTTAGAAATATCCCAAAAACATCAAAAGTCCCGAAAAATAAAAAAAATACAAGAGACATCTCAATCCCATACAGCTATCAGGCCTAAGTTCAGCCAGGGCAACGCCGGGCAGCTCAGCTAGATATAAAAATATAAAAACCGCTCGCCGATCCATTGCAGAGTCATTCAACTTTTTATACTAATTACTGGTTAAGATATTATTTGTTTACAAACACTCTAGCAGATGGGGCAGCGAAGCGCCCCATTTGCTAGTATAAATTTAATTAAGGCATTTAATTAGTAGTAGTAAGCCCTGGGTCCCTAGGGTGCAACGTTATAACATAGCCTGTGTTATAGCATAGGCGGAGGGGCTCAGAATCTGCTCCCTGGCTTTTCTCAGGGAGCAATGCTGTAGTATAGGCTGTGGTGTAGCATAGGTGCCTGCCCGAGGAGGGAGCGCGTCCATCCCAGGGGCAGGGGTCCAGGACCAGGGGAGAGGGAAATTTCCATGTGGGGAAATTTCCGTGGGGGAAATTCCATGGGGGAAATTTCCCTGGGGGAAAACTTGAAATAACGATAACTCAAGAACCAGCGGTCGGATCGGGCTGAAATTTTAGGGGTAGGATGAACACCTTATTAGCAAACTATTACAAAAATTTTGAGGGAGTACCTACAGTATACCAGCATTAGTTTAACACTTTTCCCCAACTCAAGAACCAATGGCCGGATTTTGTTCAAATTTTCAGGATATTATGCATATAGGCAAGGCATGCTATGTACAGAATTTTAGCGCGCAGTCTACAGTATACCAGTTTACTTTACACTTTCTCGTATAGCACTATATTCCAAGAACCAATGGCCGGATTTTGTTCAAATTTTTAGGATATGATATATAAACCTTAGCTGTGCTATGTACAGAATTTAAGCGCGCAGCCTACAGTATACTAATTTACTTTACACTTGCTCATATAGTACTATAACTTTAGAAATAAAGGGCGGATTGGGCTGAAATTTTCATAGTAGGGTGTGTTTATGTTGCATGTGTTATCTTATTGTTATCAGCATGTAATCTACAGTATGCCGATTTTAGTTTACACTTCCTCATATAGCACCATATTTCAAGAACCAATGCTTGGATTTTGTTCAGATTTTCAGGATATGATGTATATAGGCGAGGCATGCTATGCACAAAATTTCAGCGCGCAGTCTACAGTATACCTACTTTACTTTACACTTTCTTGTATAGCACTATATTCCAAGAACCACTAGCCGGATTGCATTCAAATTTTCAGGATATGATATATAAACCTTAGCTGGGCTATGTACAAAATTTTAGCGCGCAGCATACAGTATACTAATTTACTTTACACTTTCTCGTATAGCACTATATTTCAAGAATCACTAGCCGGATCTTGTTCAAATTTTCAGGATATGATGTATAAACCTTAGCTGTGTTATGTACAAAATTTTAGCGCACAACCTACTGTATGCTGATTTTTTATTTACACTGTCTTTACAATGCTTGATTTTTTAGCAGTACTTGTCTAATGATGCCATTAGGAGTTACTTTTGCCCTAAAATAAGCAATCAGTATAGGCAAACATTGCTCAAATTTGATTATCATGCTATTTTGAGCTTCTCGAAGTTTATCAGAAAACACCTGAAGAAGGGCGATTTTTGCCTGCTATTCAACTTGTGGGAATTTTCAAACCCTGAGCTAAGGTTCACTTTACAAACATCCACACAAAATTCATTAATGAACACAGAACTTCATCCATGTCATCAGTATTGATCTAAAAATTAGCAAAGTTTGGAATATTTTTTGTAAAGTTTGGAATATTTTTTGTAGAATTTGGAATATTTTTTGTAAAGTTTGGAATATTCTTTGTAGAATTTGGAATATTTTTTTGTAAAGTTTGGAATATTTTTTGTAAAATTTGGAATAAATTTTACATGCTTAAGCATAGTACTTTTGCAAAGTTTGGAATATTTTTTGTAAAGTTTGGAATATTTTTTGTAAAGTTTGGAATGTTTTTTGTGAAGTTTGGAATATTTTTTGTAAAGTTTGGAATATTTTTTGTCAAATTTGGGAATTTTTTTGTAAAGTATCAAATTTTATGTATCTAATCTGCATTTCTCAAGCATCGTTGACACTATTTTATATGCCCTGTGCAACTCATGCTCCTGTTTTGCACCTGTAAGGATTGATTTTCCGCTTGTGGACAATATAAAGGTCACATTGCGAAATTCGTAGACTAATATATGAAACACTTCTACTTCATACATGCATTTCCTTGTCGGCAGTTCATAAAATTTGCAAAGATTAATGCGGACCCCTAAATTTACTAAACCTGCAAACATATGAGGTTTCACCTTTCAATCATCACTTTTAGCATTTAATGCATTAACACGCCCGGAAAAGGGCGATCTATGCCTGCTGTGTAACTAGGGTGGAATTCTTAAGCCCTGAGGCTAGGTTTTACTTTGCAAACCTTCACACATAAGCGATTGATGAACACATAACTTCATCTGTGTCATCAGTATTAATCTAAAAATTTCTAAAATTTTAAAATTTTTCTTGTAAAGTTTCAACAATTTTCTGTAAAGTCTGTAATATCTTTTGTAAATTTGAAATATTTTTTGTAAAGTTTGGAATCTTTTTTGTAAAGTTTGGAAAATAAATTTTACATGCTTAAGCATATGAATTTTGCCAAGTTTGGAATATTTTTTGTTAAGTTTGGGAAATTTTTTGTAAAATTTGGAAAATTTCCTGCAAAGTTTGGATAATCTTCATTTAATATGGCATTGCTCCAGGATTGCTGACATAATTTTGTAAGCTATATATACACTAGCATACAGAGAATGCAGAAAAATGACAAAAACTCGACAATGGTCAAAATCCCGAAATGATCTACCTGAATAGAGTCATGTTCCTCACAGTATAAACATAGCCATGGAATTTCAGTGATATTTATGTATGGGTTGCTTCAGCCTGTCATATTATTCTTCAAATACCGTGTGAAACAAACATAGTTTTTTCCACAAAGTAAATGAATCAAATGAATCACGCAAAATTTAGCCATATTTTATCAGAGATTGTAGAGCATATGAATAGACTATGCAAAATTATCATGTTTTTTGTGTTTTGAAGTAATTTTTGACAAATATACCCCAAATTTTAACTAAAAATTATAGAACATTGCATGAAATTTGGAAATTCGGGCAAGTTAATTCACAGAAAACTTCCGCCTCTTTGATAGAGGAACTCCAAGACTTCAGTACTTTCCAACTATTTTCTACATATTTTTACCCTCCTACAGAAGATTTCTATCAAAAAGCTAGGGTACTATGATATTAATAGAGAGGGTACATGGTTGATAACTTTGATATATGCAGCTTCGGCTGGATTTCCTAACAGCTTCTGAGGTATAAGCCAATGAAATAATAATATAATAATAATATAATTATATTCTGCTATCGCTTAAGTTTAAGAAAGATAGCTTTTTTGATAGGTTTTTAGCATTTTAAGACTGTAATCTTCCTGAGACTGGAGCTATGGCCGAAAAACTCTTCTGTACTAGTGTTATAAGTACAATGCATCAGCTTGCGGGTAAACTGGAATCGTCGGCTTTTTTAGTACTTAAGTAAAAACTTAGAAAAAGCAATCCAACAAGTCAAAATGGCTCTTTATTCTGAAATAAGGTACAATTTGTGCTCTGAGGAGCGCCCCATTTGGGTGAATCCTGCTGCAGACACTGCCGAACATCAAGTAAATCAGCTAATGCATGAATTAAACTTACCCGATGTCTATTGAAAACAGAAATTAAAGTAAAAAATGCAGATAATTTTATTTCTGTTGTGTGCACTCATACTTTGTGTGCTATTAAATATTAGAGAAAAATAGTCAAATGCTGTACCTTTGTCATGAAAATATTATGCTTAGTTGTGAAAACTTCTCAATCCATCCAATGGTGTGCGCCTCAAAACCATAAATAAACATGTAGAAAATGGGTAATTTTCGTAGTTTATCCACATTGAGTAGATGCATGCTTTCCCATGTGTTTTTTAACCAAATAAATGACTAAATTGCTTCATCTTTATGCCAATTTTATCATTTGTTACACCGAACAAACATTATATTCACTATCCTCTCTCATGTTTTAGCTAAATGTAGAGCTATTTATGCAAAGATGCTAATTTATCCTAATTTTCACACAAAAGTGCTTGAAATCAATCAGAAACGGTCAAAATTGAGCTTTTATTAGGGCTAATGCCCATAAAATTAATATAGCTTGAATGAGGTCATGCATATTTTAAAATCAATGGAGTAAAAACATATTCATATGATACCATATGAACTAAGTTTTCATTTTTCTTGATTTTAAAATATGCATGACCTCATTCAAGCTATATTAGTTTTATGGGCATTAGCCCTAATAAAAGCTCAATTTTGACCGTTTCTGATTGATTTCAAGCACTTTTGTGTGAAAATTAGGATAAATTAGCATCTTTGCATAAATAGCTCTACATTTAGCTAAAACATGAGAGAGGATAGTGAATATAATGTTTGTTCGGTGTAACAAATGATAAAATTGGCATAAAGATGAAGCAATTTAGTCATTTATTTGGTTAAAAAACACATGGGAAAGCATGCATCTACTCAATGTGGATAAACTACGAAAATTACCCATTTTCTACATGTTTATTTATGGTTTTGAGGCGCACAACCATTGGATGGATTGAGAAGTTTTCACAACTTAGCATAATATTTTCATGACAAAGGTACAGCATTTGACTATTTTTCTCTAATATTTAATAGCACACAAAGTATGAGTGCACACAACAGAAATAAAATTATCTGCATTTTTTACTTTAATTTCTGTTTTCAATAGACATCGGGTAAGTTTAATTCATGCATTAGCTGATTTACTTGATGTTCGGCAGTGTCTGCAGCAGGATTCACCCAAATAGGGCGCTCCTCAGAGCACAAATTGTACCTTATTTCAGAATAAAGAGCCATTTTGACTTGTTGGATTGCTTTTTCTAAGTTTTTACTTAAGTACTAAAAAAGCTGACGATTCCAGTTTACCCGCAAGCTGATGCATTGTACTTATAACACTAGTACAGAAGAGTTTTTCGGCCATAGCTCCAGTCTCAGGAAGATTACAGTCTTAAAATGCTAAAAACCTATCAAAAAAGCTATCTTTCTTAAACTCAAGCGATAGCAGAATATAATTATATTATTATTATATTATTATTTCATTGGCTTATACCTCAGAAGCTGTTAGGAAATCCAGCCAGAAGCTGCATATATCAAAGTTATCAACCATGTACCCTCTCTATTAATATCATAGTACCCTAGCTTTTTGATAGAAATCTTCTGTAGGAGGGTAAAAATATGTAGAAAATAGTTGGAAAGTACTGAAGTCTTGGAGTTCCTCTATCAAACAGGCGGAAGTTTTCTGTGAATTAACTTGCCCGAATTTCCAAATTTCATGCAATGTTCTATAATTTTTAGTTAAAATTTGGGGTATATTTGTCAAAAATTACTTCAAAACACAAAAAACATGATAATTTTGCATAGTCTATTCATATGCTCTACAATCTCTGATAAAATATGGCTAAATTTTGCGTGATTCATTTGATTCATTTACTTTGTGGAAAAAACTATGTTTGTTTCACACGGTATTTGAAGAATAATATGACAGGCTGAAGCAACCCATACATAAATATCAATGAAATTCCATGGCTATGTTTATACTGTGAGGAACATGACTATATTCAGGTAGATCATTTCGGGATTTTGACCATTGTCGAGTTTTTGTCATTTTTCTGCATTCTCTGTATGCTAGTGTATATATAGCTTACAAAATTATGTCAGCAATCCTGGAGCAATGCCATATTAAATGAAGATTATCCAAACTTTGCAGGAAATTTTTCCAAATTTTACGACGAAAAATTTCCCAAACTTAACAAAAAATATTCCAAACTTGGCAAAATTCATATGCTTAAGCATGTAAAATTTATTTTCCAAACTTTACAAAAAAGATTCCAAACTTTACAAAAAATATTTCAAATTTACAAAAGATATTACAGACTTTACAGAAAATTGTTGAAACTTTACAAGAAAATTTTAAAATTTTAGAAATTTTTAGATTAATACTGATGACACAGATGAAGTTATGTGTTCATCAATCGCTTATGTGTGAAGGTTTGCAAAGTAAAACCTAGCCTCAGGGCTTGAGAATTTCACCCTAGTTACACAGCAGGCATAGATCGCCCTTTTCCGGGCGTGTTAATGCATTAAATGCTAAAAGTGATGATTGAAAGGTGAAACCTCATATGTTTGCAGGTTTAGTAAATTTAGGGGTCCGCATTAATCTTTGCAAATTTTATGAACTGCCGACAAGGAAATGCATGTATGAAGTAGAAGTGTTTCATATATTAGTCTACGAATTTCGCAATGTGACCTTTATGTTGTCCACAAGCGGAAAATCAATCCTTACAGGTGCAAAACAGGAGCATGAGTTGCACAGGGAATATAAAATAGTGTCAACGATGCTTGAGAAATGCAGATTAGATACATAAAATTTGATACTTTACAAAAAAATTCCCAAATTTGACAAAAAATATTCTAAACTTTACAAAAAATATTCCAAACTTCACAAAAAACATTCCAAACTTTACAAAAAATAGTCTAAACTTTACAAAAAATATTTTAAACTTTGCAAAAGTACTATGCTTAAGCATGTAAAATTTATTCCAAATTTTACAAAAAATATTCCAAACTTTACAAAAAAATATTCCAAATTTTACAAAGAATATTCCAAACTTTACAAAAAATATTCCAAATTCTACAAAAAATATTCCAAACTTTACAAAAAATATTCCAAACTTTGCTAATTTGTAGATCAATACTGATGACATGGATGAAGTTATGTGTTCATTAATGAATTTTGTGTGGATGTTTGTAAAGTGAACCCTAGCTCATGGTTTAAAAATTCCCACAAGTTGAATAGCAGGCAAAAATCGCCCGTCTTCAGGTGTTTTTTGATAAACTTCGAGAAGCTCAAAATAGCATGATAATCAATTTGAGCACTGTTTGCCTACACTAATTGCTTATTTTAGAGCAAAAGTAACTCCTAATGGCATCATTAGACAAGTACTGCTAAAAAATCAAGCATTGTAAAGACAGTGTTAATAAAAAATCAGCATACAGTAGGTTGTGCGCTAAAATTTTGTACATAACACAGCTAAGGTTTATATATCATATCCTGAAAATTTGAACAAGATCCGGCTAGCGGTTTTTGAAATATAGTGCTATACAAGAAAGTGTAAAGTAAATTAGTATACTGTATGCTGCGCGCTGAAATTTTGTACATAGCCCAGCTAAGGTTTATATATCATATCCTGAAAATTTGAATGCAATCCGGCTAGTGGTTCTTGGAATATAGTGCTATATAAGAAAGTGTAAAGTAAAGTGGTATACTGTAGACTGAATGCTGAAATCTCGTGCATAGCACGCATCGCCTATATACATCATATCCTGAAAATCTGAACAAAATCCAAGCATTGGTTCTTGAAATATGGTGCTATATGAGGAAGTGTAAACTAAAATCGGCATTCTGTAGATTACATGCTGATAACAATAAGATAATACATGCAACATAAACACCCCCTACTATGAAAATTTCAGCCCAATCCGCCCTGTATTTCTAAAGTTATAGTACTATATGAGCAAGTGTAAAGTAAATTAGTATACTGTAGGCTGCGCGCTTAAATTCTGTACATAGCACAGCTAAAGTTTATATATCATACCCTAAAAATTTGAACAAAATCCGGCCATTGGTTCTTGGAATATAGTGCTATACGAGAAAGTGTAAAGTAAACTGGTATACTGTAGACTGCACGCTAAAATTCTGTACATAGCATGCCTTGCCTATATGCATAATATCCTGAAAATTTGAACAAAATCCGGCCATTGGTTCTTTGAGTTAGGGAAAAGTTTAAACTAATGCTGCATACTGTAGGTGCTCCCTCAAAATTTTTGTAATAGTTTGCTAATAAGGTGTTAATCCTACCCATAAAATTTCAGCTCGATCTGACCGCTGGTTCTTGAGTTATCGTTATTTCAAGTTTTCCCCCAGGGAAATTTCCCCCATGGAATTTCTCCCACGGAAATTTCCCACATGGAAATTTCCCTCTCCCCTGGTCCTGGACCCCTGCCCCCTGGGATGGACGCGCTCCCTCCCTCGGGCAGGCACCTATGCTACACCACAGCCTATACTACAGCATAGCTCCCTGAGAAAAGCCAGGGAGCAGATTCTGAGCCCCTCCGCCTATGCTATAACACAGGCTATGTTATAGCATTGCTCCTCTCAGGGAAACACGCACTTACTACTATCAGTGGGACATACTATAGTAAGTGCGCTAAATAAAAGGCTATCGGGTGGAATCCGAACCCAGTTGCTTTGACACGACAAGCAGACGTTTCTACTCACTGAGCTATGAGGCCGGCGTTCAACGGCGTTTCTTAGCATTTTAGTCTATTGTTGTTGAAAGTGTCAACTAAAGATAAGCTGAATGCGCGATTTTTATCTGTAAGTTTATTAATTTGCTGAAAGGACGAGAATAAATTATTTTGCAAAAATCTTATTGAAAAACCCTTCTCTGCTACGTAAACTACAGTGAGATTCTAGCGAACTACAGTAAATAGAGAAGTAAGGGGTTACTGTAGCATCTGTAAACATTTACTGAAAAAGCTCTCGGATAAATGAAACAGACTATAGTTGCTTAATTTTCTGCGAAAAGGTACCATTATTTATGTGCACACAAGGATATGTAAATAAAGCCAGACGCTTACGTTCACTTGTCTTACTTAAGCCCGCAACTTAAGCTCACGCGCTCGCACAGAAGGCGACTCGGGGGTAAGGCCCGGCCTATCAAGATAGCCCGGCAACTTACTTACTTAACCCCTTTTGAGATTAAGTACCTAAATAATGTAAGTTCCCCAGAAACCTAGTTGAGGGCTCAAAAAGATTAATATTTAACTTGTTTTGGGACCGAATTCCGGTGCTTGAAAATATTGAGGGTTCCTAAGTATGGTGTAGCACAAGAACAAAATTCAACAGCACGGAAATTCAACCGAGCCCAACATCGTTAATTAAATAATTAATTTTTACAATATTTTTGGACAGAAAATTATGGAGCAATAAAAAACGCGACAGCATGAAGATGCATGCTGCCGACTGCCGTGTTACGCTAATCGGTTAAAAACAACACTGTAATTACGAGGGCACGTAGCCCGCCAACGGCATACAACAAATGCCGGGAAGGCACACAAATAAAATAACAAATGCGTAAGGGCGAAATAGAGCCTGCCCACTACGCGACGAAATACGACGAGATTTCCCTGCAGCCACACAGGGGAAAACACAGGGAGACTATGTGCGGAAAAATGCGTCGCACGGAAAAGAAAACAGGCACAGCATAGAAGCTGGCGAAAAACCGGGAAGCTCACTGTAAAATGAAAAAATGCTTAAACTGATCGGTAATGATCGTCAAAACTGCGCTCGCACGCAGTTTTAAACGATACTAAAAAGAGGCGTATCAAATGCGGACAAAGAAACGCGAAATGGATCTACGAGAATAACAATAGGCCTATGGGCAAAGCTTACGGTAAAGAATGTACAAACGAAATAGACACGAATATGAGACACACACATATGGAGTTTTAACACACGTATGATATGATAGCACACATACCAATTCGTACTCAAGTCGCAGTAAGCCCGAGTGCCCATTTTCCTATCCCGGATTTTTATTGAAAATATGTGTGGGAAAGGAAATGAACATATGATAATTTTAAGAGGGAAGGTGGTCCCGGGCGACACACTTAGGCGTTACGCTGAGTGGTCGCGTACGTGCAAATGGAAATTAAGCACGAAATTGAGCATCTGGGGCAAACAGTCATCGGAATGTATGTACAACATAGCACAAAATGAATGGAATTTCGCGTTGAACCAATGCGGCGAACACGGGGTGTAGAGCCATCTCTACATTCCCCCGGATATTGAGAAAAAATGTGCAAATTTTTAAGCGCAAAAACGTTTGCGTGCAAACTTTTTGCGCAAAGACGGCCACGGCGTGGAGTTGGGCGATTATTGATTCGTGTCAGCAGATCGAAGCGGGATGCTGACACATTTTTATGCACGAAACGTATGCAAGAAAATGTACGGAGATGACGTACGGATACGTCAAACAATTGAGCAGCGGGAGACGAAAATACGGTGCGTCGGCGACGCGTAGACAACGTGGTTTTGTGCAATGTACGGAATAGACTGTTTGCCCCGGACCCCGAGAATTTTGATTGAAAAAATAATTTATGATAGGAGGGCAGGTCACTCGGCTTAATTAAGTATTGAGTACGAAAGGCTCAAATTATGGACAAATTGAGAACACATATGGACAAGGACAATGAAATGAATCAAAGACAGACATATACAATGAATTAACAAATATGTTTTTGGGAAAAATCAGAAAATTATACAACGAAATAAAAATATACATGGAAAATAATGAATAACGGAGATATGTAAAAGATTGTGAGAAAAAAGGTCCCAAAGTGGAGAGACAAAATTGGGAAAAAGTGGCTGCAGGAAAATTAACTGCAGTAAGAGAAAAATTACGGAAAAAACGATTAAAACAAATTAAACAAAAATATAAACGCACTGCTGGCGGTCGGTACATCGTCCTGGCACAGTGAAATCAAACAATGAGCAAATAATCAAGTGCGGCAATCCGGTTGATCGCGAGGCAAATATGACTGAGCGGTACAATGACCGTCAGTTGTGCGCAAATAATTTGGCGTAATGCGCGACGTAGAATGAGCGCAGTTGTTTCCTCGCGACGGAATAGGTGTAAAATGCGTGGCGATTTGCTGCTGGACAGGATAACGATCCTGCGATTGCTGCAACCAAAACGCGTGGCACAGATACAGTCATCAGAGCTGGGCGATGCGGCGCAGCGGAATC
>JAVLUZ010000275.1:987207-1067207 GCA_036768485.1 Mermis nigrescens
TATATTTGAGATATTTAAGATGTTTACATCCTATTTAAGATATTTACCAATAAAAAAGGAAAAGAGTATTTTTTTTCGTTTAATGTTACACCCTAATTTCGAACTTTACACCGCCAAAAATAGATCAATATTGAGTTTTTTAAACATGGTTTGCTAAGACGAGTAGCCCTTTGAACATGCTTCATTTTTATTTTATTAATCTTATCCCGACCTACAGGCGGAGAAGTTGACGGAAAAATATGAGACAAAAGTTGTTTTGTACGCTATCCTCTAGAGTGTGAACTTTACACCCCTGGATCTAATGACGTATTTTGTGTGTATAACTTTGCAGGTAAGCCAAAGGTAGACCTTGGGTCCTAGTACGTTTCAAGCAGAAAAATATTTTGGGATCATAATCGGAGTTGTTGACAGACCGAAAGAAGTAAAAAACGCGACCGAAATCTGTCCTAACACTCACATTTTTTCACACCTGACATTCCTCCGCGAGAACTAATACAAAATTCTAAAAACAAGAAAAATACTATTTTTGCTAGACTTTATTTTCAACAATTCCATGCCATTGAATTGTATGAGGCATATGCACTGAGTTATGATCGAGCTGCAGATAAACAACCAAAAATCGCTGTGTTATAACGTTACGCTAAAACTTTACACGCTCATTACAAACTCGATATTGAGTGTGAAATAAAAAAGTGTGCATAATCTTCTATTATTCTCTATCTTTTAAAATGAAATCGCACCCGCCAGATGTGTCCTATTATAGCTAGAGGGGAGTGGAAGGACCTATGTTACAGTTGCTTTTGCACAAGTTTCTTAAGCGCTCACCGTCATATGTGTGCACGATCGAGAATGTTGCAATCACGGTCAATAATACGAAAAACGACCACATGTCCGTGTAGTATGAGTCGAGTCGAGCTCTGGAAACAAAAATACAGTATACAAATTTTAAAAAAGTTAGTGACCAGCTGAACGAGCACGTGCGAGATTGGAATGTGGACCCTTTAGAGCAAGAAAATACAAAACTAAAGACCATCGAACAAAAAATTACAAGGCCAAAGTAAGCCGAGAAAAGTACGCTTAAGACGACCAATAAATACAAGCTTTGATTCAAATACCAAGGAAAGGTGCTCCTATCCGACAAAAAAGGCGACTTTACTTGGAATTGCGAATTACTAAAGAAACAAAAGACGGGGACTGGTAAAATTCACCCATGTGCGCAAAAAATCAAAAGAATCTTTTAAAAAATCAGGCTTTCTCTAAGCAGCACAAAATCGAAGTATATTTAGCCGGGATGGGGGCAGATTTATGGACGCCAGACCCGCCGGATTAAGCTAATTAGGGCGGTAAGGGTGCAAAGCCGATAAATATAGGTATTGTGGTAACATGCGAAACTTCGAGGGTACAATGGTATCCCCTTGCTTGCCCGTCAGGATAGTCAGGGGCGGATTTAGGTGGTGGGGCGGAGGGGCGTCCGCCCCCTCCCCTTAGGCTTAAAATAGTGCGCAAAATTAAGGATTTTTGAGCGATTTTTGGCGATTTTTGGGTTAAAATGGGTAATTTTTTGCCCAAATCAGGGTTCCGCCCATCCTGAGGTTGACCGCTCCTTCGTCTTAGGAAAATCCTGGAACCGCCACTGGGATAGAGATATGGCTTAATCTCGTATTAAGTGCACGCACTTAGCAAGCAGGGTATATTATTTTACCCCTAGGGTAGCCCGTGTTACTATTGAGCGTTAATATAATAGAAGAACCAGAGAAGCTTTGAAACTAGCAAGGTAAATAAGTTGACACTTACACAGATCAGGCTTTGTAATAGAAATTTATAATATAGAAAATTTTAACATGATCATACACGTAGACTAAATGTTAGCAAAAGGCTACCTATACTTTAGATCGTACATCAGACCCAAAATAAGTGACGCCTACACGCCTTTCAAAAAGCTGTGCAAATATAATAGACCGCTAATTTTATTCCTTAATCAAACAAAAGCATCAGAGCTATTTTACCTTCTGCACTTCAAACGACACCTAGCAAACTGCAAAATGGCATTAAAGCACGCGAAGCTTCAAGCTTAAGACTAAAGAAGCACACGACATTTGCGCGTGAATCTATAGCCTTTTACACTAAGCTACAAAGTCAATCACTTCGTCCCGCCCACTCGTTATTTTATTGACAATTTTGTACTGTACACGATGACTGACAGATCATTTTTTAGTAATTCCATGTTTTTGTAGTATAACGGCATAGTGTCGCACTAAACACCTAAGCCTATTTCTAAGTCAACCGCGAGTCGATGAGTATGCTTGCGTGCAAAAGATATCCAAAAATTATTTGGAGCCAGCACTGAGATTCTTGCTAACGAACACTAAATACTCGTAAACACACCTGGGCGTAGAGGTTTTGGGGTATGCACCCCCAGAAGGCCGACCACCCCCTCATAAACGAAAATACCCCCTAGAATTCAATTTTTGAAAATTTTTTGTTTTTTTCGCAATGTTTTGATACCAATGGATAGTGCTCGTTGAAAAATGTTAAAAATGGTGTTTTTTCACCATACCACCATTTTTAAGGCCATTTTTTGACCTTTGAAAAATCTTACACCCCCACAGAATTTTGGTGCTGCGCACGTATGCTCGTAAAATAGCAACGCAAAATCATAGACCTTTATTTTTTAATCGAACTCAACCTCCGATATTTGTACTGGTAATTCAGGTTAAAACGCTGTACACTGGTTTCTGCTTTTTGACCGGTTTATGAAAGCTAATAGTCTTCAGAAATTGTAAAAATTTCCTTACTGCCAATTTTTCGACGTGACTCCCATACATGTACAACATTGAGACCATTAGAATTCTGGGGGGACTCAGGTCCCAAAAATTTTAAAAACGAATCTTTTTTAGGTAAAACACGATCGTACACGTCAAAATCGCTGTTTTTTACGTTTCGGACAATACTCGTTCTTTCTAAGTATGAAAATAAAAGATTTCAACAAATTCGAAAAAATCGAGTAAATTGAGCAAAATACAGCAAAACAATGTGTGCATGGAGCCAAATGCCGAAAATTTGAGACTTTTGAGCCAAAAATGAGCCAATAACGCTTTAAAGACACATTTTGTACAATTTTTCAAAAAAAAAATCGGCAATTCTAGGTCGCCGCAGCCATACTTGAGCAGAGACCATATCCAGGGAGGGGTTCCGTTGAGGCAAAACTGCCAAAAATAGCACCAGAAATTTAATTCGGAGGGGTCTACTGATTTGGAAGGGTCTGTCAGATTATCGATGGGGGAGAGGGGGAATAGGGGTCAAGACCCTCAAACACCACAACCTCGTGGGGTTGCAGCTATTTCGTGGATGATCAGTTGCCTTTTTGAGAGGTCAGAGCTTCCCCACCCATAGGCGGGCGGCACCAAAATTCTGGGTGGGGTGCAAGATTGTTAAAAGGTCAAAAATTGGCCTTAAAAATTGTGGTATGGCGGAGAAACACCATATTTCGACGTTTCTCATCGAGCACTATCCATTGGCATCAAAAAATAGCGAGAAAAGAATTTCAAAAATTGAATTCTGAGGGAGGGGTATTTTGGTTTCTGGGGGGTTTTTTGGTTTCGCAGATAGTGTATACTCTCTCAAACCCCCACACCCAGGTGTGCCCCCACCCCAAGAAAACGTATGGGCATAGCTCTTAGTTTGCAGCTAGCAGGTAAAACGCAACCAAAGGCCAAAATGAAACAGTTAGAAAGCTTATGTAAAGAATATAGCTTCATATTTCTAATGCTCTTTAATCAACGTTCTAAACTTATTTGTATTCCTGCTCATCACATGACGAATAATATTCAGCTTTTTCTAAAGTTCGTGACACTCAAGTTTTCCTGTTTTTCGTTTTATCTATCTTTCCGATCTGCTCGAAGACCCGAAATCGCCGATTTCTCAGTTTTCTTTGACGTCAAGTAGCACATTACCTTTCTACCACTTGACTTTTACAATTCTTCAATCTAAAATAAAATGTTACGTTATTCTGAATATTGGTTATTCATCCGTTGTATTGCCTTGCATGTTATCATCCTGTTTCATGTTTATGCTCTGCGTATTTTATTTACCTAATAATATGATAAGCCGACATCAGAGCGCGCGACATTAGAGCGCAGGTATAATAGATGTTTTTCACGCAACTTTACAAATTTTTAATGCTAAGGGGGCGAAGTTAACTACCTAAGCATAAATATTTCGGTATCAGGTAGTGATAAATGCATGCGGTTTCTTTTGTTATGTAACGCAATGAACAGACTTTTGATTTATTTAGGCTCAGTAGAGAAGATTGGAAAGTGCTCAAAAGTAACGACAAGGACATTTTACTAACTGAGTTTTGGGTGGGCAATTCATATTTGGAAGAATTTGGTGGCGGTCGACATTATTGACCGAGTTACAGACTGTTGAAGTTCATATGTTTAAGAATAGGCAAAAAGTAAGCCTGCCTTTGGAAATGTTCCGGATTAGTCTCTAAAGCATCGGGGGATTGTGAGCGTGATTACCAATGTCTTAGGCTTAGGCTTAGTCATGTGCATTCACATTGATGCCAGCGCATGGGCTAAGCCTGAGATAAATGGAGCAAAACTTGCGGAGCGAGCAAAGCGATCGGAGCAAGTTCAGCTCTGTTTATGCCTTAGGCTTAGCCCATGTCTAGCACAATCTGAATCCGCAAGCAATTGCTGTCACCACAAATTGAAAACTGAAGAATACAAACTGCACTTTTATATCGGCGCCCTAGCGCGCTCTAATGTCGCACGCTCTTATGTCTGCATGCCTAATAATACAAGCAATTGCCTATATAACGCACCACCTTTAATTTCAATGGTCATTAACTAAAAAAATAACACGAAAGTGCGCGATGAACAAGATTATTAAAAGTTATGCATGCTCACCTTTCTTCATTTGTACTCGAAATTGTCTCGATTCGCTCTCTGTTTTTCTAGATTTTCCGGCGATTTAAATTGTGCAACGAAATAAATGTATGATTTCCGAATGTGTAGCGCAACGTTATATTATATCTGCTCATTGACACGCAATTAAAATTGAAACTATTACATACCTGTTTTATTATCACGCCTAATAAAATCGGCTTCATATTGATTCAATTCAATTAACCGATAGCTACATACCTGCATTTTCTGGCCCGTGAACAATGACGGCCAAGCCGCTCTCTGACCAGTTTCATTAGATTATAAACGATGCGAAGAACAAAATTCTAAGAACAGGACCTTTGCGTAAGTTACGATCATCTAGTTGTTTGTTATGGAGGTTATCAGAAAATCTCGTAATGCCCAAAATTAAAACCGAAACTTCAGACGTTAAAGATAAAAATATAAAATCTGATTCTAATACAGATCTAAATTTTCTTTTTTCACCTGAAAAAATTTTTGGGACGAAATCATGGATGATGTTCAAGATATTGCACTTTTACAACAAGCTGTTACTAGATTTCAAGAATTATATGAACAAGGACCTGTAACATTTGCATCACCACCACCAATTAGTTCTTTTGACCGTGATGGAGATAGAAGCTGGTTTACCTGGGAGAGAAAATGTAGTAATTTAGAAGTATTAATTGGAGCCTCTCAACTCGATCGAAAAATTTCACTTTTGTCTATTTACCTTAAAGACGCTGCTCAAACATTTTACGTCGTTTTCACACATTATGAGAATTTTGAGAACACTTATGCATACAACTTTTGATCTACTGGTATTTGTTAATAAAATAAATGCAATAAATGATCACAATTCATGCAGCTTACTCAAAACATAGTCCATGAAAAAATGCCTAGAGTGTGACAGTCGGTAAAAGCTGATAAGCACAAAACGGATTTCTATTAAATTAAGTATTTAAGATGGACAATTTTAAAATAAAACTATTTTGCTAAAAAAGTATAGCTAGCTTATGTCTAGAGTATGCTAGGCCCGCCAAAGTGCTTAAACTTCGCTTTGTCACTACAGTATACAGGTCGAGTATTATATTTTGGGAAATAGCAAAATAGTCAATCATTTTTGTGCTCTAAATTCCACTTTTTTTTGTTTTTCGTGTTTCTGAATAGTTCGTCCTGCAATTTCAAATCAATTCTTTTCCAATATGGCTGCTCCCGTAAGGTATGCATTTTACTCGCGCTATTTTTTATATTTTTAATTGTTTAAGCTTGTTTTAGAAAGCCCAAAAAAAGCTCGTTCGAATGATTTCCTATTTGTCTGATTTACTGAAGAATTCTAGTTTTTCAATACGGCTGCCAGGAAGGCTGTCATACTGCAGCTTTTAATATTTTCAGGTACTATTTTGTGAGTCTCTGACATATTTCAAAATTTTTGTGGTAAATAGCTAGATTGTTTAAAGTTCTTTCTAATGAGCTATGTTTCATGTCCTGTATTCTTCTAGTTCGATCTGGAAAGTTCAAAAACCTCGAAATTATTCATTGTATCGTGAAAACGACGTCAGCCAAATACCTGGAATGAATAAGCTCAATTTTTAGCTGAACGATTTCCAGAAAATCAACATGTTGATATAAAACGTGACCAACTTGTAGCTCGATTTCAACTTCCAAGTGAATCTGTTTAAAAATTTGCATCTGACTTAAGACACCTGGCTTAACGTGCCCCACCTGGTTGGACGGGATATGTAGATAACGATTTCATAAGAAGTCATTTTATTACGAAACTTTTGCCTAATTTACGAATCTGGGTCAGAAACGCATCACTGAAAATTTTCGAAGATGCTGTAATGGAAGCATACAAACAAGAAATAAACCAAATTTATAACATAAATCTTTTGTCAAATCAGTTTCCACGATATACAGCAACCCCTAAATTAAATTTAAAAATCAACGAACGCTAGGATTATCTTTTAGTAGGCAACCTGACCAGTTTACATTCTCAAATAATCCCAATGATCGTGATAATTTGCAGAAAGTTTAAAAACCTCAAATTTCATATTACCGACAACGTCAGGATAGTAGGACGGGAATGTTTAATAAGAGTATTGGATATCCAATAAGATCACGAAAGGCGTCTCGAACCCTGTCGGGGTTATTATACGTCATTTTAGCGGTACACCGGGACATGCTCAGGCTGTCTCTAGGAGAAGGATCGGTCAACTAGATATAAATAGGCCTCAAAATTTTTTGATGGGTCAAATGAATCAAAAAAGGTCTCAAAACTTTTCGCGTTACAATTATCAGCGGAATGATAAGCTAAATTTCGACCATTTTGTTCAAATAATTAGAGCCAGTTTCGTGATAATAGCAGAAATCAAGGATATCCACTAATTTACAGACCCTGTGTAGACAGGAGGGCGAGAGTGCAATTAGCGACAACGAGCCATGCGGAGGATGTGGGGAATTCGGGTAAGTATGAATAAATTTCAGATGAAAATAAAAATCTATTGTCTCATCGCTCGGAAACAGAAAATTACAACCTAAATTTTAAACCACTGATTTGTGATGATCCAGAATTTTTTCAGGCTTATTCCAAACAAATGGATATTCCCTCCACGAGGACTATGTTTTGCATGCGGTCCGAACCTATTAGTAAAGGTTTCGATAGTAATCCTGATAATTTTGATGGTGGTAATCCTGAAAGTGGTACGAAGTTTTGTGAATCTAAAAGTTATTTTTGGGATCCCCGGAGAATTGCATTGTACGCACCTGGGATGCCGCGATTCACCACATTCCACTGATAAGTCAGTTTTGTAAAATGTATCCCATTATGCACAGTTTAGAAATGAGGAAATATGATTATGAATTTATGGCGCCTGTATAAAGTGTTTCTTTCTTTATCATATTATCCTTATTCTCAGTGTTTCCACCTGCCTCAGCTGAAAAATCAACAAATATTTATTATATGTGTGGGACTAAAAGATCGGGTCACCCCATATCTGTGAAAAAAATGCATTGTATTTAAGCTGAAAACTTGGAAAATAAAAGTCTTTGCGTTCAATTTTATTTTAGAAAACGAACACTTTGCACGAACGTTGGTTTTTTTATCTAAAGGCGTAGTTTCTGAAACGCTAGATCAAAGGCCAACCTCTGTTTCTGCATTTAATATCACCTGGAAATTTAGAGAATTTAATTCGAAACATCACATGAAATTTATAATAACATTTGGTCACAACCATAGGTGGGCAGCATACGTAGGCAGGAAAAAACTTCTGTGGAGGGGGATTGCATGATTTTTTGAAGGTCAAAAAATGTCCTTAAAAATGGTTTTATGGCGGGAAAAACAATATTTTTTGACTTTCCTCATCGAGCACTATCCATTGGCATCAAAAAATAATTGCGAAAAAAACGAAAAAGATTTTTAAAAATTGAATTCTGGGGTATTTTGGTTTCTGGTGGGGATATTATGGTTTCTCGGTGGGGGTGCATATCCCATAACCCCCCGCACCCAGGTGTGGTGGGCAGCACCAAAATTCTAGGGGAGGAGGGGTGAAAAAATTGCTGAGCGGGTTAAAAAGTTTTCAAAGGTAAAAAATAATCTTAAAAGTGGTCGTATGGCGAAAAAACACAATTTTTCGACGTTTTTCATCGGGCACTATCTAATGGCATCAAAAATCGATAAAGAAGCAAGAAAAATTTTTCAAAAATTGAATTCTGTGGGGGGTATTTTGATTTCTGGAGGAGGGGCATATTCTACTTCTGGGGGGTTACATACCCCCACACCCCCTCCCCACGCCCACGTGTGGTCACAACCAATTTTCCGTTAAATGTTACCTTTGTCTGGTGCTGTTCTGATCACTGTGATTTGCAAAATAATTTTTAATGGAGATCGAAACTATTTCCTCCTACGACGCACATACTATTTTAACAGATTTAGGGGATACTGGAGAATGGAAACCTCAAGATTCATTCTCTCTTAATCAGATGACCACAGTCATCTGGGATAGAAACAAGTTTAAAGAAAAATTCCAATTTACGAATCTTGGAACTTTCGAAGCTGAATTAAATTATTATTTTATAGTCGTTGAGCGCATTTAAGGCGCATTCACCTTAGCATCGACTCGCTGCCGGTCAAAAAGTTTGTTTGAAACAGCTCAAGGAGTCATTATGCTACTTATTTCAACCTGACTTTTTCCAGTTCTGATCCAATTAATGCAAAACTTCAATTTTTATTTGAGAAAATCCGAGATTTTGAATTAGTTTATTTTGAGAATATTTGGATTAAATTATGTAGATCCGCAGCTAGGTATTTGCAACTGGTTTGGCAGCTACTCCACCTAGTACCAACGTAGAGAGCGCGAGCCCTGCAAAAAGGAATGACATTTACGCCTTTTTATTTGAGGAAATGCTCTAATAATGTGGGAATGTGTGAAAATCGTTCCTAATCAAATTTTTTTGGAATTACACTGTAAATAATACCTGTTATCAATCATTGCCAATTTCGCATGGAAAATACTTTAGTTTTCTCCATTTGGCGGTACGGACCTATTACCCGCAAAGCCCTTTGTAGACTGCACAAAACGTCTTATTGGTTTTCAGTAATAAGCAATGGTTTACAAGCTTAGGTACTGCACATGTTAGCCAAATTCCTTTAAAAATCGTTTGGCACTCAAATCACAGTAGTTACACGTTTGATTCACCACCTATTTATTACGACAGTCGTATAAGTGAATCTTTATATTCCTTATCATTCATAAAAAGTTCTATGTCCAGAAACACGAATGTTGAAAAAACAGATCTAACGTTTATCAAACTATACCGCTCCTATTTCTCTCAGTCCTAAAATACATTCTGAATTATTTCGTGGAACTGATTTATTATTACTTGAAGCTTCAAGAAGTGTGCCTGGTTTAATTAATAATATTTTAATAAACGCTTCTCAATCTATTTTCGGTTTTGCAGATAATCTGCCATTCGGACCCATTCAGCTTGTTGTTAATGTTGTTGTATATTTAATTGTTATCATAATTTTTTATTATACCTTATTCCATTGTTACCGCTACAAAGTTTTTCGAAAAATGTGTTCTTGCTGCATTCCACAACTGTCTTTCCGACAACGTAGAAAATGCAAAAATCTAAATAGGAAGAAAACCTTAGCGAGTTCTGAAATCAAATCAGGTGAAAATCAAATCAGGTGAAAATCAAATCAGGTTCCAACCTCAACTTATCTGTGTTCATCAGCTCAAATTAAACCCTCTGACTCTAAAACGGTTCGAAAAGAAAAATCCGAACAACCTTATCCAGCTAATATATTTTCAAGCTGTCAACTCAAGCTTTAGAGCCGTTGTACAACAAAGATCAAGAAAATATTCGAATTTTAACGCATTAACAGAAATAAGTGAAAAGAGCATTTCAGGCAATCATCCATTTATTCCGATTACTCTGCAAATTACTAAAACACAAAAAATTTTGAATTAGATGCGCTTATCGACACTGGTTCTAAAATTTCTTCAATGAGATAAGCAACGCTTGAACAACGGAACTTACCGTTATTACCTCCTGTGATAAAATCATAATTGCGATTTGAGTAGTATAGCCTGCTACCAGTTCCGGAACTTTAGAGTTTCGGAAGTAGATTTGGGAACTTATTTCTTGTGTTTCCTGTATTATAGCATAAAAGGGGCTAAGGGATGCGCCCTGAGTGCGCTCTTGGTAATTCGCCCAAAATATAGTTGTCTATGTGGGAAAGTTGTAACTCTGGAACTTTTTCGAAAAGTTGTTCCTGGGGAAGGGGTAGTTCCGGAACTTCCAACGGAGGTCTGAAGAGGATTCATTAGCGCCTCTGAGGCACATTAGCGCCACTAAGTTTTGTTAATGCTACCTGTGCTTTTTAAACTTTTAAGAAAAAGGGCTTAGGTCAAGAGGGGCTAGGGAAAAGGTAAATAGGATAAGAAGGGGATAAAGAGGGGATATGGACTGCTTTACACTTTGCACTACTTTACAGTGTTACTTTTGTTACTTTTGCATCAAATATGCTGAATGGTTTGAAATTAAATGGCGATTTTGACAAGTTGCCTCGATAGGCATTACCTTCTACACAAGCAAATACAATACGTCTAGGTAGCTGACCAGTGAACAATGTGTAATTTGGCGTTTCCTTAGCAGGATTTGAAGATTTGAAAGGTATAAGTTTGTCATAGCTAGACGCCTTATAGGATATTTGGCTCTGTATAAAAGCATTGTTTGCTCTAGAGCTAAATTTACAGTGTCCAAAACCTCAACTTTTCACATGAGAAATTTCATTTGAGAGACTTTCAAATCTAGGTTAACATCTTCAAAACACTGCAAAGCGAATGCATTTCTATTTCTGTGTAATTTTAAGCAAAAATAAGCAAAATTGACTAAATACCTATCTTGCAAGAACATATTAACATGCAGTGCAGCTACATCTATAAAATTTCCATCTTAAAAACATAAGTAACTACTACTGTTACACGTTTCATAACCATTTTCGAGTAGCCATCCGTGTGATGTGTGAGCTCGTGGTTATGCCTTCAGTTCTCAATTAAATCCCTATGTTTCAATACAAAATCAATTAGATACTTTGTCCGGTAAAATAGAATTATGTATATGCTAATAGCAGTTATCTTATCTACGTTATCGCTTGTAAAGTTCTAGAATATTCTAATTCGTAAAAAGTAATTTTAGCTTAATGATAATTTGTTATCTTAATGTCTTTATACTGTAGTCATCCCGTGATGGGATACTTAGTTGGCGTTTGACGAATTTGGTCGTTTGGTGCGTGTTATCTTTTAGTGATATTTTGCGTCTCCCGGCTTTTAGCCGTGGTGTACATTCTGTAATTAAATTAGAAAACCCACCCAGGGATTTATTATATCGAGGGTGAGGTAGGCCGGCTGCCATCGACGAGGACTTCTTGGATTTTTGAGGAGTTGGAAAGGGTAAATAACTTCTGATCATTTCTTTCGTCAAAATTCTATATCTCGTTACCCAAAAATTAGCTAAAAACTTATTTAATAATTTATGATGACTGATCAGTTGAGAGCTCGTTGGTGTTGTTTTCAAATTTCGAAATGCTATACATATTAGGAACCAAAAACATTTCAAGAAAGCGATTATTGGTTGAAAATAAGTTAATTTATCGACTTGAGTTGAGTTGAGATAGGTCAACTGACCTCGCGAGTATTCCGGGATTTTAGGTAGGTACATTTAGGATTTAGGGCGTAGCTGCTGAGATGAGGTTTCGGTCAGCAATATTAGGACCGAGGGAATCGAAGCCGTAGGTCTACAAGGGTCAATAGATTCGAAGTTGCCCCGCGATTACGCGAATCTGACCAGCGCTAAGAGCAGCTTAGGTATCTATCTACGTAAGTCCCGAAGGCAAATGTTAGTCTCGTCCGTATCTGTGCTGATTCAGTAGGTACAGTGCGGAAGTCAACATTTACAATTGGCTAATAAAATATTATTATTATATATTATAATGGAAAATGGGTAAAAGTCGGAAAATGGAGAATGGAAAATGGAAATGCGGGTAAAAGCCGGAAATGGAAAATGAAAAATGGAAAATTTTCCATTCACTTTATTTTCAACGGAAAATGGTTCATTTTCAGAATTTTCGGTCGTAGATGTCAAAATCATGTCGTATCTCCCCAAATTTCCTAACTTTTAAAGAAGTTTCGAAAGCATAACTAAAAATGGAAAAGGTTCTACAAAAATGGAAAAAACGAAAAAATGTTTATTTCTTTGTCTTTTCATTCAAAATTCTCCCCTTTTGAAAAGATTGACCTTTCAGATTTAAAAAAATCGTCATATACTTCAACTACAATCAAGGGCCTATTTAGGGGGGGGGGCGGGGCGCCCCCCCCATTGGTCCAAAATAGTGTGCAAAATTAAGCATTTTTGAGCGATTTTCAGCGACTTTCGGGTTAAGACGGCTAATTTTTCCGCCCAAAACAGGGTTCCGCCTCCCCTTTGGGGTACCGCCCCCTTCCCCCTTAGAAAAATCCTGGAATTGCCACTGACCACAATGATTTTGTCGCAGATGGAAAATCGCCGGAAAATGAAAAAATAGGGTAAAATACGGAAATGGGAATTTTTCATTTTTATTATTTTCGATGGAAAATGGTTCACTTTCAAAATTTTCGGTCGTAGTCATCAAAATCAAGTCGTTTCTCACCAAATTTTCCTATTTTTAACGAAATATCGAGAGCATATCATAAATGGAAAAAATTCTACAGAAATGGAAAAAACGGAAAATTGTTCATTTCTAGGTCTTTTCACTAAAAAATTCTCCCCTTTTGAAAAGATTGGCCTTTCATATTCAAAAAAAAATCGTCATCCACTTCGACTACAATGATTTTGTCGCAGATGGTAAATCGCCGGAAAAGGGAAGAATAGGGTAAAATCCGGAAATGGAAAACGGTAAATGGAAAATGGAAAACTTTTACATTTCTGTTATTTTCAACGCAAAATGGTTCACCATCAAAATTTTTGTCTAACTCTTTCGTGTTGAACGTGCGTATGGCAATACGTACCGATTGACTGTCTATCTTATTGAGTTATTTTACTGTTTATTCAATTTTTTTGTGAACAGATGGTTGTTCTCGAATGCATTAAAACTTCTGTTATGTAGAATTGAACCAATGCAATGATTATGGCTAGCCGCTCTTTTTTTAACCGAAAGCCATTTGTTCTGTAATCCAGTATTTTGTAGAATAGGCACAATCAAAATTAAGACATAACGTAGGAGCATAGATTTTCTAACATGCATAAGCAAACATATAATGGTACGAAAATTCTAGTTTCTCTCCAAAAATTATGGGCGATGGTAAATTTTCTGGCTTTGGAGGTCATCGGGGTGACGGGCGATGGCCGACTTTGGGTTGGGAATCTCTATTCCTCTACTGTTTTTCTGCTAATGCTCTTTATATTTAGAACATAAAAACATGTCAAAAATTTAAAAAAAATTGGTAAGTTGAACAAAGTATAGACTAAAAATGTGTATATGGCGCGAAGTGTCGCAAATTTGAGACTTGAGCCAAAAATTAGCTGGAAACGCTTTAAAAACACTGTACAATTTTTCCAAAAAATTGTTAATTCTGAGAGTCGGTGTCACTTGCGGTTCAGCAGCCATTCTGCGGGGGAGGAGGGCAACCCTTGCAAACCCCTACAAAAAAACGCTTGGGTCCAAGTACTTTTGTGCACTATTGAGTTCTTATCTTTTGTTTCAGGAAGAAGAGACTGCCTTCGTTAATTGGAGTATGATACATCAGAAGAGACCTTATCTGCTTGGTCAAGCTGCTGTATGATATCCTGCCTGCTTTTATGAAATACTAGCTGAGCTGTCCGGCGCTGCCCTGGCTGAACTAAGGCCTGATAGCTATTTGGAATTGAGATGTCTCTTGTATTTTTGAATTTTCGGGACTTCTGATGTTTTTGGGATATTTTTAAAAAAATTGTTGGTAAAAACAATATTTGATTTTTTAGATTTTTTTAAAATTTTTTTGTCAATCATTGGTTTTATATCAAATCCATATTTTTGACGTTGCAGAATGGTTTTGAAAATTCTTCAGCTAAAATCATATTTTTGATGTTTTGGGATGCTCTGGAAATTTTTTTTGATCAAACCCATATTTTTGATGTTTTGAGATGTTTTGGAAAATTTTTTTGGTCAAACCATATTTTTAATGTTTTGAAAATTTTTGTTCATTTTAGCAAAGGATTATAGCTATTTATAAGATATACGTGTGCTATAAGATAGGAGACGGTGTAATATGCCCTGTGCTATAAGATAGGGCCCATTTTTGAAAAAAATCCCGATAAAACGGTCGTCTCCCGAAATCGCCTGTACTTATAGCGTGGAGACATAGTCCGCTTCACTACTGTGCAGGGCGAACGGCTGTGATTGGTCGATTCTAAATATCGCTAAGGTTCCTTGCCCCGGTAGGCCGACTACGGGCCAAAACGTCAGCCCACCAACTATTATGGAGTCGGAGCCAACTCCGAACAAACATACATACAAACAAACTTTTACAAATATATAGTAGATGTACCGACCTACATAAATATTCATACTTAACTTTGCAACTAAGCTCTGTTCATATCACGTCCAATGTTTTATGTCACGTATTGCTTAATTTGTCATGTACGAAGGTGCCTATAGTCGGGTTCACTTAACTTTGCGGTTTTCTCCGGAATTTTTCTACAAGAATCAGGCTTCAAATGCGGTTTAAACTTTCGATGCATTAATGCGGCTTAAGACAAGAATACGTCTCTATATGACTTGACATACTGTAGAATGTCATATTTATTGTTTTATTTTAAAACTATTTGTGATGTTTCTTCAAATTATTTCAAAAAGCTCAAAGTCAAATGTATTAGACTATACCTACCTACCTATCTACCTACCCTACGAATAAAATTCTGGGGGCGCGGATGCAAGATTTTTCGAAGATCAAAAAGGGCCTCAAAAATGATGGTACGCAAAACGAACACCATTTTTCAACTTCTCTCATCGAGCTCTATTTATTGGCATAAGGGGAAAAAAGCAAAAATAATTTTCAAAAATAGAATTCTGGGGGTGTTCAGGTTTCCCGGAGGGAGTTGCGTACCCCCCCAAACTTACCCCACACCCAGGTGTGGTCCTAATTATTTCGTATCGTGGCATGTACTCAAATATTT
Organism: Mermis nigrescens; assembly: GCA_036768485.1. Classification (NCBI taxonomy): domain Eukaryota; kingdom Metazoa; phylum Nematoda; class Enoplea; order Mermithida; family Mermithidae; genus Mermis; species Mermis nigrescens. Next base: position 1,002,816 of record JAVLUZ010000275.1, read on the forward strand.
TGCTTTCGTTTGCGTTTGTAGTCTGTTTTATTTGTTCGATTTAAGAGCTTTATTAAAAAGCTGCTTATATAGACTGCAACAGTCATGTAAACTAAATAAGCAGTATCTACAAGAGAATTGTTAGGTAGGAAGGTACCCTATCCTACGGTTCATATATCGAGCCAAGTTATGAAGTTTCTCAAATTGTAACTGATTTATATTTAGACTGTTTCAGACAACTTCAGTCATAAATTTTAAACTAACTCCTACAATAAGCTGACAGATAGACATTATAACATTGATCTGATATGCAGTTATCGTAAACCGTGACCTACTGTCGATCGACGTTACGTGAAACGGACTTTAGTCTTTTTGGCGTAATTTATGAAGATTAAATGAAGTGAACGCGACTATAGTCAGTTTCATTTAACTGCGGTTTTCTTTTAAATTTTTCCACAAGAATTAGGCTACAAAAGTGATTTAAAATTTTGATGCAGTAATGCAGCTTAGCAATTGCATATGTCTCCATGTGACACATTATATTGTAGAATATCATATTTACCGTCTTAGTTTAAAACAGTTTTGTGATCACTTTGAATTTTTTCCAAAAACCACAGAGCTCAATGAAACAAACTAAAAATGGAAATGACAATACTTGCTGTATTTTGATTTTCAGTCTGATGGTTTGAGATTTGTTGTCTGAAATAAGTACCTACCTAAGGTACCTATAGTCATACGTGGGCGTGGGTGGAGGGAGGGTTTGGGGGTATGCACCCTTCCAGAAGTTGAAATACCCCCCTAGAATTCAAAATACCCACCAGAATTCAATTTTTGAAAATTTTGCTTTTTAGCAATTTTTTGATGCCATTAGATTGTGCTCGATGAGAAACGTCGAAAATGGTGTTTTTCCGCCATACGACCTTTTTGACCCTTAAGAATTTTGTCATCCCCCAGAGTTTCGTTGCTGCCCACCTATGCCTATAGTTCGTTTCGTTTCATTTGAAGTCTGTTCCATTTAACTTTGAGGTTTTTCCTTGAAATTAATCCGCATTAATCGAGCCAAAATTTTGATGCAGAAATGCGGCAAAAGAATGGCAAACCGATATAATGTTGAATATAGTTTAAAACACTTTTGTTTAAAAGTTAGTTTAAAATACTTTTGTAGGCACTTTGAATTTTTTCTAAAACCTCAAACTTGAATGAAACAAATTTAAATTTAAATTTAGACTAGAAGTGGTATTTAAAGTGGTTTAAAAAGTGGTTTAAACTAGTGCTATATTTGCAATTTTCTACAGTATATTGCATTATGGAGACGATTTTCCATCTGCGACGAAATCGTTGTAGTCTAAGTGAATGTCTATTTTTTTAGGATCTAGAAGGTCAATCTTTTCAAAATGGGGGAATTTTGAGTGAAAAGACTAAGAAATGAACAATTTTCCGTTTTTTCAATTTTGGAAGAATTTTTTTCCATTTTTAGTTATGCTTTCATAATTTCATCGAAAATAGGAAAATTTGGTGAGAAGCTACTTGATTTTGATGTCTACGAACGAAAATTTTGAAAATTAATCATTTTTCGTCGAAAACGGCGGAAATGGAAAATTTTCCATTTCCAATTTACGAGTTTGACCCTATTTCTCCATTTGCCAGCGGGTTTTCAACTGCGACAAAATCGTTGTAATCGATGTCCATGACGATTTTTTCGGATCTTCAAGGTCAATCTATTCAAAGAGAAGTTTGAGTGAAAAGACGAAGAAATGAACAATTTTCCGTTTTTTTCCATTTTTGTTGAATCTTTTTCCATTTTGACTTGTTCTTTCAAAACTTGCATGTACCCAACATGTCGGGGGCATGGTGCGCAGCTACGGTTAACTCTCGCGCCACAGTATAATTTATATTATCGAGCTGACTTTCCAGAATTCCCATCATATCATAGTTAGCGCGTTAGCGCGTACTTATAATATGCTTGGGTACCCCCAACATATGTCCCCCTCCCAGCTATAACGGCACACATCTGACAGGTGCGGTTCTTTTAAAAGGTAGATAATAAAAAAACTTAGTGCCCCCATTTTTTTCTTGTTTACACTCAATACCGAGCGCGTCGTGAGTGTGTAAAGTTTACACCAAAAATTCAAATAATTTGCGGAGGGCCAATTTAAAAAAAAATGTTTTCCATAATTAGTAGGTTACGAATCTGGTCTTAACATTTCTTTACACTCATTGTTTGTTGCACAGGAGTGTAAACTAGACGGTTTTTTACTGTTTTTATGTGCAAGAGCATATCTAACTCAGTTTTACATTCTCTACAGTCTGATTGGTTTCAAAACGTAGACGGTTAAAAAATCTAAGGGGGGACTTTTTTAATTTTTTTTAAAAGTAATATTTTCGAATTTAGAGGCGGTTTATTGTAAAGAGTCTGGGACAAAAAAATATTTTTTCCCTGTTATATTGTCTACTTGGTAGACAGAACGTTGTAATTACTTTTAAAATGTGCCCCGTCATAAGCGCTACACGTCAAAATTTATTTTGTTTCTTTACAATCAATATTGCGTTATTAGTGCAAGTGTAAACTTTACACTGAAAAAATTTTTTCCGCTCATAGCGTCGTGGATGATGATTTAAAAAAAAATGTTTTCCCTAATTAGTAGGTTACGAATCTGGTCTTAAAATTTCTTTACACTCATTGGTTGCTGCACAGGAGTGTAAACTAGACGGTTTTTTACTCTTTTCATGTGCAAGAGCATATCTAACTCAGTTTTGCATTCTATACAGTCTGACTGGTTTGAAAAGGTAGACGGTTAAAAAATCTTACGGGAACTTTTTTTTAATTTTCTTCAAAAAGTAATATTTTGGAATTTAGAGGCGGTTTATTGTAGAGAGTCTGGGACAAAGAAATATTTTTTCCTGCCATATTCTCCACTTGGTAGACAGAACGTGGTAAATACCTTTAAAATGTGCCCCGTCTTAAGCGCTACACGTCAAAATTTATTTTGTTTCTTTACAATCAATATTGCGTTATTAGTGCAAGTGTAAACTTTACACTGAAAAAATTTTTTCCGCCCATAGCGTCGTGGATGATGATTTTAAAAAAAATGTTTTCCCTAATTAGTAGGTTACGAATCTGGTCTTAAAATTTCTTTACACTCATTGGTTGTTGCACAGGAGTGTAAACTAGACGGTTTTTGACAGTTTTCGTGTGGCCAAGCATATCTAACTCAGTTTTACATTCTATGCAGTCTGATTGGTTTCAAAAAGTAGACGGTTATAAAATCTAGGGGAAACTTTTTTATTTTTTCTAAAAAAGTAATATTTTCGAATTTAGAGGCGGTTTATTGTAAAGAGTCTGAGACAAAAATATTTTTTCCATTCTATATTCTCTACTTAGTAGAAAGAACGTGGTAACTACCTTTAAAATCTGCCTCGTCTTAAGCGCTACACGTCAAAATTTATTTTGTTTCTTTACAATCAATATTGCGTTATTAGTGCAGGTGTAAACTTTACACTGAAAAAATTCTTTTCGCTCAGAGCGTCTTTAATGATAAATTTTTTTAAAAATGTTCTATGTGAAGTCAGAATAATGAATCTGACCTTCAAACTTTTCTACAATCAATACACAGTACCAGGGGTTTAAATTTTACACTCTAGTGGATGAGTAAAAAAACAGATTCTGTCAAAGACTTCTAAGACAACTTTTTCAGTCATGAGTTAATATAATTTGAATAAATAAAAATAAAGCAACTTTTAAGGGCTACATGTCAAAGCAAAGCGCGTTCAAAAAAACGTAATATTGAGGTGTTTATGGGGGTGTAAAGTTCGAAACATGAGGTGTAAAATGGGCGAAAAAACAGGTTTTCTCGTATTTAATTGGTAAATCATATCAAACATTTTGCGGAACATAAGTTTTGCACAAACAAACGTACTACAATCAAAGGGCTACAAACTGGCCCAAACCGAATTTATTTACACTCAATGCACTTCAGATTTTTAAAGTTTACAATGCGGTATACAGTGAAAAATACGTGTTTGTCCATATTTTTGTTCGCCACCCCTTAAAAAGTACTTTATTTTTATCCTATTCGACCTCTCTCGACTTCTTCACTTCATATTTTTGTTCGCGACCCCTTAGAAAGTACTTTATTTTCACTCTATTCGACCTCTCCGGACTTCTGAAGAGAGAAAGTGGCGAACAAAAATATGCACTAACACGTATTTTTCACCGTCCACCACATTGTAAACTTTAAAAATCTGAACCTAACGCCCCATCGAGTGTAAATAAATTCGGTTTCGGTCAGTTTGTAGCCCTTTGATTGTAGTACGTTTGTATGTGCCAAACTTATGTTTGTAAACTTAACACTGAAAAATTTTTTTGGGAAAAAAACAGTTTGGGTTTTTTTTTGAAACAGCTGAAAAAAAATGATTGATTGCCCCAGATGTACATTATTGTGCTCAATTTCCATACGCACGTACACGACCATTAAGCGCAACGCTTAAGTGAGTCGCCCGGGACCACCTTCCCCTAAGAATTATCATATTTTTCATTCCATTCCCACACATATTTTCATTCAAAATCCGGGATAGGAAAATGGGCACTCGGGCTTAATGCGACCTGAGTACGCATTGGTGTGTGTGCTATCATATCTTACGTGTGTTAAAAGATCATATGTGTGTGTCTCATACTTGTGCCTGTCTCGTTTGTACATACCTTTACCGTAACCTTTTGCCCATGGGCCTATTGTCGTATTCATAGATCCTTTTCATATCTCTTGGTTCGTGTTGTTACGCCTCTTTTTCCGCGTCAGTTAAAACTGCGTGCGAGCGCAGTTTTGACGGCACTTTAAGATTTTACATTTTGCAATTAGTTTTTTGAGCTTGAGAGCCTCTCCGCTAGGTTCCGCGCTGAGCGTATCTTTTTTCATTCCGTCGCCGTACGTGAGCAGACTCCGTACGTGCCTTTTTATCTGCTTGGCTGCAGAACTCGTCTGTTAGTTTTCCTGTGTTGTGTGCACGCTTCTTTTCGCCGTACGCTTTGTTTTTAATCATTCGTGTTTGTGCCAATTGGCATCAGTATGATTTTACCCGATTAGCGTAACACGACGGTCGGCAGCATGTATCCTCCATGCTGTCACTTTTTAATTGCTTCATAATTTTTCTGTGCAAAAAATATTGTGAAAATTAATTATTCAATTAACGATGCTGGGCTCGAAGGAATTTCAGTGCTGTTGAATTCTGTCCTTGTGCTACACTATACTTAGGAACCCGTAATATTTTCAAGCACCGGAATGCGGTCCAAACAAGTTAAATCATAATCTTTTTGAGCCCTCAATTAGTTTTCCAGGGAACTTACTCTAATTAGGTACTTAATCTCAAAGGGGTTAAGTAAGTAAGTTTCACTAGGTGCGTGCGTAGAGGGCCGGGCTACCTTGAATAGGCCGGGCCGCTTACCCCCGAATCGCCGGCTGGTGATCGACCTCCTAAAAAGGGCGAGAACCCCCGTGTGAGCGCATAAGCTTGAGATTCGGTTTAAGTAAGCGAAGTGAATGTAGCTTGAGTCTACGTTTACACATCTGATATTTATTTTTCCTTGAGCCATTGTGGAGACTTAATTTTTACATAAATCTTGATCGTATTATCAGAATTACGAATCCGACTGAAATTTTCTTTAAACTCTGTGGTTGTGTAAAGTTTACACTGCATATTAACTCTTGTTCTAGAGCCTTGCGGAGCTTAATTTTTTCAAAATGTTCTACGTAAAATCAGAATTGAGAATCTGACTGTTAGTTTTCTCTACACCTAGTAGTTGTGTGAAGTTTGCACTAATCATCTGTTGTTAAAATGTAGTTTATACTACAAATTTATTTTACTTCCAAATCTGAGCATTAGTGTTCCTTACACTTGATATTTGCGTAAAGTTAATGCTGAAAAACTTTGATCTGTTAAAATAATGTAAGGTTGTCTTGTTTGAAAAGGATAATGCTGATGTTAAGAACAGTATTGTTTTCCGTGCTCTTGGACTGCTGTCATTATTGTGGCATATTACTGTATGTGTTTACTGACTGAAGTACTCAAATCATGCTAATTAAAAGTAGGGTACTAGCAAAGAAAAATGCTCCGATGGAGCAAAAAAGATGAATATACTCGGAATTGTGAATTTTTAAGGATGTAAAAGGAGGGAACTAGGAAAAATCTACCTAAAGTCGCAAAATCTGCTAAAGATCAGTCTTTCTCCAAGCAACGCAAAAAAATCGAAGTATATCCTGCGGCCAACAGATTAAAATAAATATTTAACCATAAAAATGATTGAAAAAGCAGCACGTTAGCTATGCAGTAGCTCTGGGAACTGATATTGAATAAACTAACAGTCTTTCTAAGCCAATTGAATGAGATAGCAAACATCGAAGACAATTGGAGACATGGACAGTTTAAAACAGTTGGAAACGCGTAAGTTGACTTGAAACAGACTAAATATAGATACACTAGCATGCGCGTAACGATTGTGTGCACTAATCGATCGGCCCCTGCTTTGCTTGCTATAATGCTCATAACAAAATACAACAACTTTAAATACAATACCACTTAGTTTTCTATCAATCAGGTGCCAGCAATTTAAAAAAGTAACCTTGATAGATTTCGTTTATACACTATTATCTGAAACTTCGAACATTATTTAAAAAAGACACTTTTTAGAGGCCGCAGAATATACTTCGATTTTTTGCGTTGCTTACAGAAAGTCTGATTTTTAGCAGATTTTGCGACTTTAGGTAGATTTTTCCTAGTCCCCTCCTTTTACATCCTTTATAATCCACAATTCCAACTATACTCATCATAGGTAGCGCGTTAGCGCGTACCTGTAATATACTAGGGTTCCCTAAACATATGTCCAACCTCAAGGCTATAACGGCACACATCTGAGAGGTGCGGTTTTTTAAAGGTAGATAATAAAAAAACTTAGTGCCCGCATTTATTTCTTGATTACACTCAATACCGAGCGTATCATGAGTGTGTAAAGTTTACACCAAAAATTCAAATAATTTGCGGAGGGCCAATTTTTATTTAAAAATGTTTTCCCTAATTAGTAGGTTACGAATCTGGTCTTAAACTTGCTTTACACTCATTGGTTGTTGCACAGGAGTGTTAATTAGACGGTTTTTGACAGTTTTCATGTGGCCAAGCATATCTAACTCAGTTTTACATTCTATGCAGTCTGATTGGTTTCAAAAGTAAGACGGTTAAAAAATCAAAGGGAGACTTTTTAAATTTTTTTAAAGTAATATTTCCGAATTTAGAGGCGGTTTATTGTAAAGAGTTTGGGACAAGAAAATATTTTTCCACTGCCATATTTTTCACTTGTTAGACAGAACGTAATAACTACCTTTAAAATATGCCTCGTCCTAAGCGCTACACGTCAAAATTTATTTTGTTTCTTTACAATCAATATTGCGTTATTAGTGCAGGTGTAAACTTTACACTGAAAAAATTTTTTCAGCCTAGTGCGTCGTGGATGATGAATTTTTTAAAAAAGTTCTCTGTGAGGTTAGAATAACGAATCTGAGCTTCAAACTTTTCTACAATCAATACACAGCACCAGGGGTTTAAACTTTACACTCTAGTGGATGAGTAAAAAACCGATTTTGTCCAAGATTTCTCTGCCAACTTTTTCGGTTAAGAGTTAAGACAATTTAAATAAATAAAAATAAAGTAAGTTTCAAGAGCTAACGTCGAAGCAAACTGCGTTTAAAAAACGTAATATTGAGTTGTTTAAGGGGGTGTAAAGTACGAAATCTGAGGTGTAAAATGGGCGAAAAAAAACAGGTTTTTCCGTGTTTTATTGGTGAATCATATCAAATATTTTACGGAACATAAGTTTGGCACATACAAACGTATTGCAATCAAAGGGCTACAAACTGGCCTAAACCGAATTTATTTACACTCAATAGGGCGTTCGGTTCAGATTTTTAAAGTTTACAATGTGGTGGACAGTGAAAAATTCGTGTTTGTCCATATTTTTGTTCGCTACCCCTTAAAAGTACTTTATTTTTATCCTATTCGACCTCTCCGATGGAACAAAAAAGGGAATATACATGGGGTTAAGAATTATCGAGGATGTAAAAGGAGGGGACTAGGGAAAATCTCCCTCTGTTATATGCCAAAAATCGCAAAATATGTTAAAAAATCAGACTTTCTCTAAACAATCCCAAAAAATCGAAGTATATTCTGCGGTCTCTGAATAAACGTATTATTTTAAAATAATTTTCTCTGATTGACATAATATCTTAAAAACATTATACTAAATGCAACTTTTTGCAGACTTCATTCAACTTTGAGTTGCTTAATAATGTGACTGAAAGTGAAATGCTCTTAACAAATCATAATTAAGTTGTTCGTATTTCATTATTACTATGCATGTCACTTAGCAGATACAGCCATTCTAAGTGTCAAAGTGCAAGCAATATTCAAATTACCAAAAAATTGATTGAAAAAGCAGCGAATTAGCAATGCAGTAGCCAAGCGAATTGAATGAAATAGTACATATCGATGCATTCAAGACAATCGATGATATTGTTGGTTCAAAGCAGTAGGAAACACAGAAGCTGACGTGCAACAGACCTTATGTAGATACTCTTTTACATATGTCTACAACAATTGTTTACTAAACTTTTACATTTTTCAAAGGCCACAGAATATACTTCGATTTTTTTCATTGTTTAGAGAAAGTCTGATTTTTAACATATTTTGCGATTTTTGGTTTATAACATAGGGAGATTTTTCCTAGTCCCCTCCTTTTACATCCTCGATAATTCACAATCCCAAGTATATTCCCTTTTTTGTTCCATCGGAGTATTTTTCTTTGCTAGTACCCTACTTTTAATTAGCGAGATTTGGAAATATAATACTAAATTTCATTTACTGTGCGGTCCGTCTAATAATTGAATGGTTTAAACTTTACAAAGCTACTAGTTGTAGAAGAAACAAACATTCTGATTAGTAATTCTTATGTTACATAGAACGTCCTGTAAAGAAATATGCTTCCGAAACATTCTAGAGCTAAACTTAATTTACATTTTAAACTTTACACAATAGTGTGAAGAATTTTAGTGGGACTAATAATTTCGATATTGCTCTGATATAACGATCGGCCTTTATTAAGAAATGAAACCTCTATAATGTTCTAAGAGCAATTTAACATTAGGTGTTAATCACTTTACACTACTCTTCATGCGCCCCTAGCAGACGTATCACATTTGTTTCCATATATATTTTACGGCTTTCGGGAAAAAATAAGTTACTATGAGGCTCTCGAATGAAGCTTATTATATAGTGTAAACTTTACACTAGCAACGAGTGTAAAGAAGATTTTAGTCGGATTTGTAAATTCGATATTACTCGGATATTACGGTCAACAGTCATGAAAAAATTCCGTCTTCATAACGGTTTAATGACAAACAGACACAGATGTAAACAACTTTACATCACTGTTGAGTGTAAACAAACGCGCCCAGCTAACGTCCCTTATTTGATGCCATGTAAATTTTCAGATTTCGGCAAAAAATTTAGGTTTTTACAAAGCCCTAGAACAAAGATGAACCACTTTACATCACTGTTGAGTGTATACAAACGCGCCCAGCTGACGTCCGTTATTTGATTCCATGTATATTTTCAGATTTCGGCAAAAAATTCAGGTTTACGCAAAGCTCTAGATCGAAGATTAATTAGCAGTGTAAACTTTACACAACCGCCTAGTGTAAAGAGGATTTTATTCCGATTTGTAAATCTGAAATTACTCGGATATTATTATCAACATTTATGAAAAAAATTGCATGTCTACAATGGTCTAAGGACAAATAAACAATGAGTGTAAACTACTTTACATCACTGTAGATGTAAACAAACGCGCCTAGGCGACGTCTCACATTTGATTCTTTGAAAATTTCTAGACTCCAGGAAAAAATTAGGTTTCCGGAATGCTCAAAAACGAAGATAAATACATATGTAGTGTAAACTTCATGTAAACACCTAGTGTAAAGAAGATTTTGGTCAGATTCGTAATTTTGATATTGTTCCGCTATTACGATTAATATTTATGAAAAAATTAAGTCTTCATAATGTTCTATAGGCAAATTAACAATAGGTGTAAACAACATTACAACACTGTAGAGTGTAAACATATGCACCAGACTGGCATATCAAATTAGGTTCCTGGTCCATTTCTAGCCTTGATAATCGTGTCCCTGACTCCTAACCGGAGAAGCAGGCAGAAAAAACAAGGCAGAAACGCATTTTGAACACCAAATTTTTGACTTTACACTCGCTAAATATTAATGTATAGACAATTAGCTTTGACATGCACCCGATATAAAGCACTTTATTTTTATTCTAATGGACTTATCCCGACTTCTGGACGGAGAAAGTGGCGAACAAAAAACGCAACAAAACGTATTTTCCATCATTTAGCACACTGTGAACTTTAAAATTCCGTGCCGAACTCCCCATTGAGTTTAAAGAAACTCGGTTTGGTACAATTTGTAGCTTTTAAATCGTAGTGTACATTCCTGTGTGCCAAAATTCTCTTGCAAAAATTATTTGGTATGAGTTATTAATCAAAAGTCGGAAAAAACGTGTTTTTTCGCCCATTTTTTACCTCTGATTTCGAACTTTACACCCCTAAAAATAACTCAATATTGCGTTTTTTCAAATGCGATTTGCTGCGATGTGTAGCCACTAAGAGGCACTTTATTACTGCTGTATTCAATTTACCCTGATTCAAAAGCGGAAAAATTTGGCAGAGAAATCTTAGTTAAAATCCGTTTTTTAAACCATCAACTAGAGTGTAAACTTTAAACCCCAGGATCTAAGTCACCATAGAGCGTAAAAGACTTTGCTTTTATGCAGATTGTAGCCCTTGATCCGCTCTACATTTCTGTCAGAAAACATTTTAAAAAACTCATAACCGGAGTTAGTGTAAGACATAAGCAGGTTGAAAACTCGACCAAAATGTGTTCTTTCACACCCAGATTTTCGCACTCTTCACACTCTCATTCGAGATTTAATGCGAATTTCAACAAACAAAAGAAGCCAATTCGGAGCATCCCTTCTTCTACAAATCTGTGCCATTAATTTATTTGAGGAGTCAATACTGAGTTGTCCACATGCCGCCTAAAAAACCTCCCAACATTTATCGGATGTTATAACGTTACACAAAAACTTTACACCTTCTTTACACAGCCAGTTTTGAGTTCCAAGAAAAACAAAAAAACATGGGCAGCGAATTTTTTATTATCTATCTTTTAAAAAAATCGCACCTTCTAGATGTGTCCTGTTATAGCTGTAGGGGGGGGTGCACAGTTGTTAGTTGATTATATATATATATATATATATATATATATATATATATATATATATATATATATATATATATATATATATATATATATATATATATATATATATATATATATATATATATATATATATATATATATATATATATATATATATATATATATATATATATATACATATATATATATATATATATATATATATATATATATATATATATATATATATATATATATATATATATATATATATATATATATATATATATATATATATATATATATATATATATATATATATATATATATATATATATATATATATATATATATATCATAGGTAGCGCGTTAGCGCGTATCTATAATTATAGGTAGCGCGTACCTATAATCATAGGTAGCGCCTTAGCGCGTACCTATAATATACTTGGGTACCCCTAACACCTGTGCACCCCCCTACAGCTATAACGGGACACTTCTGGGAGGTGCGGTTTTTTTTTGAAAGAAAGATAATAAAAAAATTCGCTGCCGTGTTTTTGTTTTTCTTGAAACTCAAAATTGGCTGTGTAAAGAAGGTGTAAAGTTTTTGTGTAATGTTATAACATGGGATCAATTTTGGGAGGTTTTTTAGGCGGCTTGTGGACAACTCAGTATTGACTCGTCAAATAAATTAATGGCACAGATTTGTAGAGGAAGGGATGCTCCAGAATGACTTTTTTTTGTTTGTTGAAATTCGCATTAGTTCTCGAATGGGAGTGTAAAGAGTGCGAAAATCTGGGGGTGAAAAAGCACATTTTGGTCGAGTTTTCAACTTGTCTACGTCTGATACTAACTCCGGTTATGAGTTTTTAAAAATGTTTTCTGACAGAAGTGTATAGTGGATCAAGGGCTACAATCTGCCTACAAGCAGACTTTTCTACGCGCAATAGGGAGTTAGGTCCTGGGGTTTAAAGTTTACACTCTAGTCGATGGTGTAAAAAACAGATTTTAACTAAGAATTCTCAGCCAGCTTTTTCTGCTCATGAGTTGGACTTAAATGAGTATAAGAGTAATCAAGCAGCTTCTAGGGGCTACACGTTGCAGCAAACCGCGTTCAAAAAACGCAATATTGAGTTATTTATGGGGGTGTAAAGTTCGAAATTGGACGTGAAAAATGGGCGAAAAAACATGTTTTTCCCCAATTTTGATTGGTAAATCATATCGAACAATTTTTGCAACAGAATATTTGCACATAGAAACGTTCTACGACTTAAAAGCTACAAACTGTACCAAACCGAATTTCTTCACACTCATTAGGGGATACGGTACGGATTTTTAAAGTTTACAATGTTCTGAATGATGGAAAATATGTCTTTGTTTGGGTTTTGTTCGCCTATTTCTCCATTCAGAAGTCAGGATAGGTCCAATAGAATAAAAATAAACTGCCTTATATATGGTGTATGTCATAGCGAATCGCGCATGTCTAAACCAATATTAAGCGAGTGTAAAGTCGAGAATAGGGTGCTTTAAACAGGTTTTTGTCTTGTTTCTTTCTGCCAGCTTCTCCGGTTATGAGTCAGGGACATGATTCTCAAGTCTGTAAATGAACCTGAAACCAAATTCGATAAGCGATTTTGGCTCGTATGTTTACACTCAACAGTTTAGTAAAGTGGTTTAAACCAATGTTAATTTATCCTTACTTTATGGAGACTTACTAGATTCATAAAAGTTGGTCGTAATATCGAAGCAATATCAAAATGACGATTCTGACTGAAATCTTTTTTACACTAGGTGTTAACATATCGTTAACACTACATATTAATCTTCGTTTTAGAGCCTTGCGGAAACCTAATTTATTCCTTATGACTAGAAATTTTTAAGGAATCAAGTGTGAGAAGTCGGTTAGACACATTTTTTTACACAACAGTATTGTAAACTGTTTTACACCTAATGTTAATTTGTCATCAGACCATTGTTGAGACGTAACGTCATTATAAATGTTGATTGTAATATCCGCGTAATATCAGATTTACGTATCCGACTAAAATCTTCTGTGCATTCTGTGTATGTAAGTAAACACTGCATATGAACTTTTGACCTAGAGCCTTGCAAAACATATTTTTCTTAAATTCAAAAAAACAATAAATCAAGTGTGAGATGCCAGTGGCGCGTTTGTTTACAATGAACTCTATTGGACTAAATAAGAGTCAGCGAGAAAAAAATGACAAAACGTGAGATTATTTGTTGAAGTTGCATCATGGTCGAAGTAAGCAACGATCAGAAGCGATAAGCGAATTCCAGCTTGAGCACAGAAAATAATGCTGCTTCGAACTTCAGCTAAATAATATTGCAAACGCGCGGAGTCGGAATATAATTCATACACTATGCAAGTATAAATTGCTAAGATGGAAGCAGTACCTGATGACATTCGCTACAACACTGACTAAGATAGGTATAACTACTATTTTTTGCTAACACAAACTTGGGTATTAGAAAGAAAAAATGCTCCGATGAAACAAAAAAGGTAGAATATACTTGGAACAAAGAATTATTAAGGACGTAAAAGGAGGGGACTAGAAAAAGCTCCTATCTACAAATGTCACAAAATTTGCTAAAACTCAAAAATTTCCTAAACGAAGAAAAAATGAAAGTAAGTAAATCAAAGAAAAAACCTACCTGTGCCTAAAACTGCAAGATCTGCTAAAAATCAGACTTTTTCTAAGCAACGCAAAAATCGAAGTATATTCTGCGGCCTCTGAAAGAAATAGGTGAACCTTCTCATATTGTCCACCATACAGTGGGCGGTTCCAAAATTCTGAGGTGGGGGGTTTCAAATTGGAATATTGGCCTTAAAAATAGTGCTATGGCGAAGAAAACACCATTTTTGAACGTTTCTTGTCGAGCTCTATCTATTGGTACCTACAAAAAAACCCAAAAAGAGCAGAAAGATTTAAAAAAATTGAATTCTGGAGGTATTGTTGGGTATTTGCGTTTTCTTGTTGGGTATTTTGCCTTGGGGTGCATACTCCCCAAACCCCCTACGTCTAGGTATGGTGTCCGATGCCTAATATAAAGCTTATAAAATAAAACTCAAATCTGCGTTTTTGCTAATCACTTGATATGTTAATTTATTCGATATTGTGGCTAGATAAATATTACAAAAAGTTATTTCCTATGATTATTTGCGATACCACAACGAAAGACTGTGATTTCTATATAATGCATGCGTCCATTAGTACTCTTCGGGCGTTTAATCCCACCAGACCACCCGAATTTCATTCCTGCCCATGTAAACTGATAACCATTAGACATGGGAGGTTAGGGTTATGCACCAGTGTTCAATCAGAACGTCGAAAATTGCCGTTTTTCCAACATACCATAATTACTATTTTTTGACCCAGAAAAATATTGCAACATGGCGCTGCGCAGCTTTGGCGATATCTGCTTTTGCAGAGTGAGTGGTTCAGTTATCTAGCCTAATGTTTTATCTTTGTTCGACAGGAAGCTGCTTTCTTCTGCAGGCCGCAGAATATACTTCGATTTTTGCGTTGCTTAGAAAATGTCTGATTTTTAGCAGATCTTGCAGTTTTAGGCACAGGTGGGTTTTTTCTTTGATTTACTTACTTTCATTTTTTCTTTGTTTAGGAAATTTCTGAGTTTTAGCAAATTTTGTGACATTTGTAGATAGGAGCTTTTACTAGTCCCCTCCTTTTACGTCCTTGATAATTCTTTGTTTCAAGTATATTCTACCTTTTTTGTTCCATCGGAGCATTTTTTCTTGCTAGTATATATATATATATATATATATATATATATATATATATATATATATATATATATATATATATATATATATATATATATATATATATATATATATTATATATATATATATATATATATCATAGGTAGCGCGTTAGCCTGTACCTATAATATACTTGGGTACCCCTAACACCTGTGTACCCCCTACAGCTATAACGGGACACTTCTGAAAGGTGCGGTTTTTTTCAAAAGATAGATAATAAAAAATTCGCTGCTCATGTTTTTTTGTTTTTCTTGAAACTCAAAACTGGCTGTGTAAAGAAGGTGTAAAGTTTTTGTGTAGCGTTATAACATAGGATCAATTTTGGGAGGTTTTTTAGGCGGCATGTGGACAGCTCAGTATTGACTCGTCAAATAAATTAATGGCACAGATTTGTAGAGGAAGGGATGCTCCAGAATGATTTTTTTTTGTTTGTTGAAATTCGCATTAGTTCTCGAATGAGAGAGTAAAGAGTGCGAAAATCTGGGGGTGAAAAAGCACATTTTGGTCGAGTTTTCAACTTGTCTATGTCTGATACTAACTCCGGTTATGAGTTTTTAAAAATGTTTTCTGACAGAATTGTAGAGCGGATCAAGGGCTACAATCTGCCTACAAGCAGACTTTTCTACGCGCAATAAGGAGTTAGGTCCTGGGGTTTAAAGTTTACACTCTAGTCGATGGTGTAAAAAACAAATTTTAACTAAGAATTCTCTGCCAGCTCTTTCCGCTTATGAGTTGGACCCAAATGAGTATAGCAGTAATCAAGCAGCTTAGGGGCTACACGTTGCAGCAAACCGCGTTCAAAAAAACGCAATATTGAGTTAATTATGGGGGTGTAAATTTCGAAATCAGACGTGAAAAATGGGCGAAAAAACACGTTTTTTCCCCAATTTTGATTGGTAAATCATATCGAATAATTTTTGCAACAGGATTTTTGCACATTGAAATGTACTACGACTCGAAAGCTACAAACTGTACCAAACCGAATTTCTTTACACTCAATAGGGGATACGGTACGGATTTTTAAAGTTTACAATGTTCTGAATGATGGAAAATATGTCTTTGTTCGGGCTTTGTTCGCCTATTTCTCCATTCAGAAGTCAGGATAGGTGCAATAGAATAAAAATAAAGTGCCTTATATGGGGTGATGGGGTGTATGTCATAGCGAATCGCGTATGTCTAAACCAATATTAAGCGAGTGTAAAGTCAAGAATGAGGTGCTTTAAACAGGTTTTTGTCTTGCTTCTTTCTGCCAGCTTCTCCGGTTATGCGTCAGGGACATGATTCTCAAGTCTGTAAATAAACCTGAAACCAAATTCGATAAGCAATTTCGGCGCGTATGTTTACACTCAACAGTTCAGTAGAGTGGTTTAAACCAATGTTAATTTATCCTTACATTATGGAGACTTACCTAATTCATAAAAGTTGATCGTAATATCGAAGCAATATTAAAATTACGATTCTGAATAAAATCTTTTTTACACTAGGTGTCAACATATCGTTTACACTACATATTAATCTTCGTTTTAGAGCCTTGTGGAAACCTATTTTTTCCTTATGACTACAAATTTTTAAGGAATCAAGTGTGAGAAGTCGGTTACACACATTTTTTACACAACAGTATTGTAAATTGTTTTACACCTAATGTTAATTTGTCATCAAACCATTGTTGAGACGTAATGTCATTATAAATGTTGATTGTAATATCCGCGTAATATCAGATTTACGAATCCGACTAAGATCATCTGTGCATTCTATGTATGTAAGTAAACACTGCATATGAACTTCTGACGTGGAGCCTTGCAAAAACATAATATTTTTCTTAAATTAAAAAAAAACCATAAAATAGAATATGTATAGATAAAAGTATAGACCACACAAAAAGTGTAAAAAACGCGTTTTCGTGCAAAGAGCAAATTTTTGACATGTTTTTAGTGGTTTTTGTAGAAGTTAGGGTGAAAATCCTAGATCCAGTAAATACCTTGTCGTACCTACTACGTTATTGCTTACCAACATTATTCATACACGCAATGTGATAAATATCATTTTAAAATTTACTGAAACAAGCACGCAATAACATGCAAGAAATTTTCCACATATGTATTTGCATTTAGCTATCTTCAATCATAGCGATTGGGCGAAAATCATTGCGCCCCGTTTGCTACGCAATCTACCCAACAGTAAAGAAATGTCCACTTGAACGATGCATGCATTTTACTTTGAAATGCGTGTTTCTTAGGTCCATTAGCCAGTGCATTACTGCGGGCAGTCAACTTTATCGGACTAAATAAGAGTCAGCGAGAAGTAAAATGACAAAACGTGAGATTATTTGTTGAAGTTGCATCATGGTCGAAGTAAGCAATGATCAGAAGCGATAAGTGAATTCCAGCTTGAGCACAGAAAGTAATGCTGCTTCGAACTTCAGCTAAATAATATTGCAAACGCGCGGAGTCGGAATATAATTTATACACAATGCAAGTATAAATTGCTAAGATGGAAGCAGTACCTAATGACATTCGCTACAACACTGACAAAGATAGGAATAACTACTATTTTTTGCTAACAAAAAGTTGGGTACTAGTAAGAAAAAATGCTCCAATGGAACAAAAAAAGGTAGAATATACTTGGAAAAAAGAATTATCAAGGACGTAAAAGGAGGGGACTAGAAAAAGCTCCTATCTACAAATGTCACAAAATTTGCTAAAACTCAGAAATTTCCTAAACAAAGAAAAAATGAAAGTAAGTAAATCAAAGAAAAAACCTACCTGTGCCTAAAACTGCAAGATCTGCTAAAAATCAGACATTTTTTAAGCAACGCAAAAATCGAAGTATATTCTCCGGCCTCTGAAAAAAATAGGTGAATCTTCTCATATTGTCCACCATACAGTGGGCGGTTCCAAAATTCTGAGGGGGGTTGTCAAATTTAAATATTGGCCTTAAAAATAGTGCTATGGCGAAGAAAACACCATTTTTGAACGTTTCTTGTCGAGCTCTATCTATTGGTACCCACCAAAAAAACTCAAAAAGATCAGAAAGATTCAAAAAATTGAATTCTGGAGGTATTGTTGGGTATTTGCGTTTTCTTGTTGGGAATTTTGCCTTGGGGTGCAGACTCCCCAAACCCCCGACATCTAGGTATGGTGTCCAATGCTTAATATAAAGCTTATAAAATAAATCTCAAATCTGCGTTTTTGCTAATCACTTGCAACGTTAATTTATTCGATATTGTGGCTAGATAAATATTACAAAAAGTTATATTCTTTGATTATTTGCGATACTGCAACGAAAGACTGTGAATTCTATATAATGCATGCGTCCATTCAGTACTCTTCTGGCGGTTAATCCCACCAGACCACCCGGATTTCATTCCTGCCCATGTAAACTGATAACCATTAGGCATGGGAGCTTAGGGGTATGCACCAGTGTTCAATCCGAAACGTCGAAAATTGCCGTTTTTCCAACATATTATAATTACTATTTTTTGACCCAGAAAAATTTTGCAACATGGCGCTGCTCAGCTATGGCGATATCTGCTTTTGCAGAGTGAGTGGTTCAGTTAGCTAGCCCAATGTTTTATCTTTGTTCGACAGGATGCTGCTTTCTTCTGCAGGTTGCAGAATATACTTAGATTTTTGTGTTGCTTAGAAAAAGTTTGATTTTTAGCAGATCTTGCAGTTTTAGACACAGGTAGGTTTTTTCTTTGATTTACTTACTTTCATTTTTTCTTTGTTTAGGAAATTTCTGAGTTTTAGCAAATTTTGTGACATTTGTAGATAGGAGCTTTTTCTAGTCCCCTCCTTTTACGTCCTTGATAATCCTTTGTTCCAAGTATATTCTACCCTTTTTTGTTCCATTGTTGCATTTTTTCTTGCTAGTATATATACAGGGTGGGCCAAAAAGGGCTACATTCCGATTCAACAGCGCGTAACTTCGGCTGATGAGAATATGAGACGTTAGAACTGGCAACATTAGATAGATAAAAGTGTCTTCTTTCGAATCGTGTAAAAAATTTTGGCCAGCTGCCAGCGTTTCATGCACTACGGCGATTTGTTTACACCTCACTTTGATATTTTTCTAACCTCAGAGTTTCCGCATTGTATCAGATAACTGTGTATGTAGAATCCTTTTTTGACCTTTTTGACAATGAATACCGTCACAAAAATCAGGTAGTACATTTTTTGAACCCCCAGAGTAGATACGCTCCTTACTGGGTGCAAAAATTTCAGGATATCGTAAAAATAGGACGCAAATTGATAGCAGGACCAATGACGCTATTGGCCTTTAAACAATATTAAAGTAGGATGTAAACTAATTGCCGTAGCGCTCGGAGCATTGATACCAGGCAAAAATTTTTTACACGATTCGAAAGAAGTCACTTTTATCTATCTAATGTTACCAGTTCTATAAGTGGGTATGCTTTTCTCTTTGAAATAGTGCATGGATTAGCTCGTCAAACGAATTTTCTTACTACTATAGCACCTGATTTTCCATTACTCGGCTGCATGTAGCGAATCCCTTTTTAAAGTTGTCCTCGAGCAATGAAAGCATTGAATATTAGATTAAATTAGACTTACTGAGTAAATTTATCCAGTTTAGTCTGTTCCATTCGCCCATATACCTACCCTAAATGTATTTTAACCAACTGCATTAGTTTTTCACTGCAGATGTGGATTCTTCAATTTTGCTCTCCAGTAAACTGAAAATCTTCTTATTGATGTTTTATGTGCTTTATTCAATTTTTTTGCATTATGAAATTGCATATTTATATCCTTTAAAATTTTCATCAATTAAAAGCTGTTTTATATAAGAACAGAGTGGCCTAATCCAATATTTCAATGAAATCTTATATTTTTGCTGTTTAAATTTAACACAAGTAAAAGCTATTTTACATAACAAAATTAGTGGCCCCTCTGAACTTTAGATTTTCTTTATGCTAATGTTGATGCAACGGAAGAGTTAATAAATATGGGGGCAAGCGTCTGTTACGGAAACACCTATCTTTGTTTTATTATTATTTATTAAAGCATGTGATATCAAAGATGCACATCCAGTCAAGGGATATGCTCCGTATCTCGTATTACTTGATTTTGTAGCTTTTAACATAAACATTTATCTATCCTTAATTCTATTTAACGCTTCCGAGCAATTCACAGGAAGCTAATACTGCGATTACATTTGCAACTCGCCTGCCAAGGCAAATTTTATTATCTGGCGATAGGGAAGTTGGTTTGGCTGAGATAATATATGCCAATACATGGAATAATGTTGCAGAAAATCAAAATATGATGCAGTTTTATGATTTTAAAAATATATGCGACAAAAATGCTTATTCCTCAAGCAAGATACATAAATATCATACGTGGGCAGCAAAAAAATTCTGGGGGGGCAAGATTTTTTGAAAGTCAAAAAATGGTCTTAGAAATGGTGGCATGGCGATAAAAACACCATGTTTCGACGTTTCTCATCAAGCACTATCCATTGGCATCAAAAAATTGCGAAAAAAACGAAAAAAATTTTAAAAATTGAATTCTGAGGGGGTATTTTGATTTCTGGGGGGAATTTTGGTTTCTGGGGGTGCATACCTCCAAACCCCCTACGCCCAGGTGTGATAAATATACGTGATCTTATTCAAACTATCAACAATGCTTTAAAAACAGATAGTTTGAAAGAAAAATGTGAATATATTAAGTACCTGACTTTTAATTATGACAAAAATAAGAAATTTTGCCCGATAGTAATTAATACTACATACATTGAAAAGCTTAAAACTAACGAATCATTTGATATATATGTTAGGATTTTTAAATAGTCAGCTTAAAAATGTGAATTATACTGTTGCACAAGAACTGACCATAGCTGCCCACCACTGTCCTGACATGCTAGGCCGAATGCACAATTTTTACGTTTATTGCAATATAGTTGAGCCTCAGATTGTTGGAAATGTTTTTGCACCACTTTTGCAGGTTGTAAACATTGAAGGAAAATATATGTATATCATATACCATGCATACATATATTGGTCCACACTATATACCCATGCTGAAGAAATCGTTTAACACAATTGAAATGAATATCAAAACGGATCAAGATCAGCCCGTCCCTTTTGAATTTGGCAAGACTATTGTAAAATTGCATTTTAGATGACAGTAGACTATAAATAGAGGCAGTGTAGCATATAATACGATAAACGATTTTCTTATTGGTGCTCTTACATTTCACATATGGAGTTGATCCATATTGTGAGCATTATGTAAACGAGTCTGTGATAGTTTGCCATAAAGTAGCAGATTATAGTAGGCCTCCAAGATCAGTCCAAAACATAATAGTAGTTATACGTTATACGTGGCTCCCTAGATGTAATGCTATAAAATGGGCAATGGTTAGGGAAAGGCAATTCTTAAAAATGGCCTATGTTATAACATAGGCTAATGCTATAACATATACAATGGTTGAGGACAGGCGAGGGGCCCTGACGTAGGGACCAGGGCGCAATGGTAAAGGATAGGCAGTGCTTAAAGATATACAATGGTTAAGGGTATACAATGGTTAAGCATAGGCAATGGTTAAGCATAGACTAAATCTGTAACATATGAGGACATAGTTGAGGAGTGGAAGAGTCAACATTGACACAGTGCCAGCTTTGGCTTAAGTGTAAACTAGGTTTAAACTAAGACTAAACCTAAACTAAGTGTAAAGTAAACCCAGCTGAAGTAGGTGTAAACAAAGCCTGTAGTACTTCCTGGGCCACTCCTTTTGCATGCGGGTCCTCAGCGGGAGGAGGGGGAAGTCCCCCTAAGAAGTAGCAGGGGTCCGCTCTTGCTACCCCTGCCAATCAGTCTAAAAATTGCCTTAAATGTGCCAAAGAATGGCAAAACTAAGCAGAAGGACTGTGTAGCAGGGGTCCGCTCTTGCTACCCCTGCCACTCAGTCTTAAATATATCTAAAATATGCCACAGTAAGACAAAACTAAGCCCAAGGACTGGATGTGAGCGTAAACTAAGCTTAGGTAAGCCAAGGTGTAAAACAGGCCTAAGCATTTTAGAAATTTATCAAGCAGTGTATGGCTTCCTGTCCCTCTATGTTCACATGGCAGATTATGCAATTAAGTCTTGAGTGTAGAGTAAGTGAATGTTGTAAAGCAAATTCGAGTAAGCGTAGCAAAGCTAGGGAGTAAATTGGGCCTAAGCACAAAAGGAGTGTGTATATATAGGTTTGACTTCCAAGTCCTTTGACTTCCTGGTCCTTCGACACAAACTAATCTTTTTGACTTCCTGGTCCTTGCTTAACTGTCTTGAAACAGCGGTTCGTTCTTGCAACACATCAACACGCTTATGCATGTTGTGTGTACCCTCTGCCATTGCAAATGATGGACCGAGTGAGCTAAAATCTAGGATTTAGATTGAATTAAGCATGTGTTGTAAAAGATGCACCTCACATGCTGTAAGTTCGTGAACTAATTCAGCTGAAAATTTGTTGATTGTGGGTCATGGTCGAGAAAATGTAGTAG
This sequence comes from Mermis nigrescens, assembly GCA_036768485.1. Classification (NCBI taxonomy): domain Eukaryota; kingdom Metazoa; phylum Nematoda; class Enoplea; order Mermithida; family Mermithidae; genus Mermis; species Mermis nigrescens. The sequence continues at coordinate 1,025,413 of JAVLUZ010000275.1, forward strand.
TTTGACTGTTTTTAGCTATTTTTACGTCAAAATACACTGTTTTTGGCTCAAATAGCTCAATGGTAGGTTCAATGGTAGGTTCGGCATGTGTCTTGCAAAGGAGATCAGCATTAACTTATATACTGTAAAAGTGAATACATGAGGAAGAGCAGCTCAAATTGATTCAGAATTCAACATACAGGTCATACACCTTTAACAAAGTGTTTACTATTTGTAGAGCTAAGCACAAAGCAACTGACACTATTATGATTAGTTAGGTCTCCGAGGCTATTCTTCTCTGCTGAGGAGTTTAACAAAACCTTTCGTTCCTATACAATTAATGCCTCAGAAACATGATTAACATGTATTATCAACTTTAGTTGTTTCAATCACTTCTTCTTTATTTGTATAACTTAAAAAAAAGTGTGCACTTAATTCAATTACATGTGAGCATTGAAAATGGCTCATAGATTGTAGAACAATTAGAAGGAAAGTGAAGGCAAATTGAGCAGTTTAGAAAAAAGTGTGCAGAGGTTGGAAAAAAGTGGGCAGAGTTTGGAAAAAAAGTGTGCAGAGTTTGGAAAAAAAGTGCAGAGTTTGGAAAAAAGTGTGCAGAGTTTGGAAAAAAGTGTGCAGAGTTTCGAAAAAAGTGTGCAGAGTTTGGAAAAATGTGTACAGAGTTTAGAAAAAAGTTTGCAGAGTTTGGAAAAAAGCGTGCAGGGTTGGGAAAAAAAGGGCAGTTTGAAAAAAGTGTGCAGAGTTTGGAAAAATACCTAAAAATTATTAAAACATATTTTGGGGGTAATTCAAATGTCATTATCATTCAGCCAACTATAATATGATAGAGACATGTAGTGTAAGTGGTTGGGTCTGAGTTCAGCACTTTTTAGGGCTAAGAGCGACAGACGAGAATGATATGGTCAAAAACTCTTTTTGCTTTGATATAGTTTATTAAATAAATTATACAGGTATATTAGACTTAACAATTTGATGACATAGGCATGTGCCTGAAATAGAAACGCAAGAATAAGGATTTAGGGTGGCTTACTTGGGTAGTGTGGCTGTGAAATAATTTAATAGTCAGCTAATTTTCATATATTAGGTATTATTTGCACACACATTTGCTACATAACTGTCCAGGCTGTTTGTTGGCTATAACATTCATTATTGCATCCCTCTTACATATAGGAAGACATTGCATTTTCAAGGACCATAGACATAAAGATCACAATACTGTTAGGTAGTCTTAAACAGTATACTGCATACAGTAGACAAAGTCTGTTGAATTTATAAGAGTGCTTGTAAAGTTTGGAACATTTTTTGTAAAGTTTACAACATTTTTAGTAAAGTTTGGAACATTTTTGTAAAGTTTGAATAATTTTTTTAAATTTTGGAACATTTTTGTAAAGTTTGGAACATTTTTTGTAAAGTTTGGAACACATTTTACACGTTATAACATTAGAAGTTTGTGAAGTTTGAAACATTTTTTGTAGAGTTTCAAACATTTTTGTAAAGTTTGGAACATTTTTTGTAAAGTTTGGAACATTTTTGTAAAGTTTGGAACATTTCTTGTAAAGTTTGGAACACTTTTTGTGAAGTTTGGAACATTTTTGTAAAGTTTGGGAAATTCGGAACAAAGCTTGTAAAATTTGGAACAAAGCTCTCAAAAGTCAAAAGAAAGTTATATAAATGTTTAAATATCCAACTTCAGGCACTTGTTTCTATTGCCTAAGTTAATAAGGCAAGTAAAGCATAATGCGTACACACTGTTAGGCATCTGTACAGAAATTTATATTTGTAAGGCTGCGTTATCTGTCTTATTGATTAGGTGTAAGCATGATAGTATTGCACTGTGCGCTTAAAATTTTGCTTGTTTATTGATAATGAGATAGTAGCCTAAACACACACAAATGTGTCAGAAATACTCATATTGTATACACAATACTATTTAAATTCCACACTTTATTGGGAAAGTGTGTGTTAAACTTTTTGTATTGCTACATTAATTGAGCAATTTAGCAGCGAGCATAATGCTGCATGCTTTTGTCTATATTGCAAAACTACCATCTCAGTACAGATTTAACTGCAAATCCTAATACTTGAGACCATTAATTTAGAGTTTTTGCTATACAAGATCTAATTTGTGCAGAAAACTGTACTTCTATTAATCCAGTTTGGCGTCTTTTAAAACTTATTTTAACTTCATTCCATAGGTAAAAGCAGAAATGTACTACTTAGTGTCGCTGAAATCATCTAAGCAGCTGGAGAAGCACAGCTTTCTATAGGGTTGGGGGATCCCCCTTCCTCGGGTTCCAACACTCTTAGATGATTTCAGCGACACTAAGTAGTACATTTCTGCTTTTACCTATGGAATGAAGTTAAAATAAGCTTTAAAAGACGCCAAACTGGATTAATAGAATTACAGTTTTCTGCACAAATTAGATTTTGTATAGCAAAAACTCTAAATTAATAGTCTCAAGTATTAGGATTTGCAGTTAAATCTGTACTGAGATGGTAGTTTTGCAATATAGACAAAAGCATGCAGCCTTTTGCTCGCTGCTAAATTGCTCAATTAATGTAGCACTACAAGTAAGTTTAACACACACTTTCCCAATAAAGTATGGAATTTAAATAGTATTGTGTATACAATATGAGTATTTCTGACACATTTGTGTGTGCTTAGACTACTATATCATTATCAATAAAAAGCAAAATTTTAAGCGCACAGTGCAATACTATCATGCTTACACCTAACCAATAGGACAGATAACGCAGCCTTACAAATATAAATTTCTGTACAGATGCCTAACTGTGTGTACGCATTACGCTTTACTTGCCTTATTAACTAAGGCAATAGAAACAAGGATTTTTGGATGCAGTATACCTCTTTAATTGTGGCTGAATTTGGATATTTAAACATTTATATAACTTTCTTTTGACTTTTAAGAGCTTTGCTCCAAATTTTACAAGCTTTGTTCCGAATTCCCCAAACTTTACAAAAATGTTCCAAACTTCACAAAAAGTGTTCCAAACTTTACAAGAAATGTTCCAAACTTTACAAAAATATTCCAAACTTTACAAAAAATGTTCCAAATTTTACAATTATGTTCGAAACTTTACAAAAAATGTTCCAAACTTTACAAACTTCTTATGTTATAACGTGTAAAATGTGTTCCAAACTTTACAAAAAATGTTCCAAACTTTACAAAAATGTTCCAAAATTTACAAAAATGTTCCAAACTTTACAAAAATGTTTCAAACTTTACGAAAAATGTTCTAAACTTTACAAAAAATGTTCCAAACATTTTTTATAAAGTTTAAAACATATGTTCAACCTATCCTAAAAATTTGAGCTAAATCCACCTTATAGTTATTGAAATATAGTGCTATATGAGAAAGTGTAAAGTAAATTGGTATACGGTAGACTGCGCCCTGAAATTTTGTACATAGCATGCCTTGCTTATATACGCCATATCCTGAAAATTTGAGATAAATCCACCCTATAGTTCTTGAAATATAGTGTTATATAAGAAAGTGTAAAGTAAATTGGTATACTGTATATTACATGCTCATATCAATAGGATAACACATGCAACATATGCTCACCCTATCCTGAAAATTTTAGCTAAATGCGCTTTATAGTTCTTGAAATATAATGCTGCATGAGAAAGTGTAAAGTAAATAGGTAGGTATATTCTAGATTACATGTTCATATTAATAGCATAATACATGCAACATATGTTCATCCTATCCTGAAAATTTGAGCTAAATCCACCCTATACTTCTTGAAATATAGTGCTATATGCGAAAGTGTTAAGTAAATTGGTATACAGTAGACTGCGCCCTGAAATTCTGTACATAGCATGCCTTGCTTATATACGCCATATCCTGAAAATTTGAGCTAAATCCACCCTATAGTTCTTGAAATATAGTGTTATATAAGAAAGTGTAAAGTAAATTTGTATACTGTATATTACATGCTCGTATCAATAGGATAACACATGCAACATATGCTCACCCTATCCTGAAAATTTGAGCTAAATCCTCCCTATAAATCTTGAAATATAGTGTCATATAAGAAAGTGTAAAGTAAATTGGTATACTGTATATTACATGTCCATATCAATAACATAACAAATGCAACATATGCTTACCCTACTCTGAAAATTTGAGCTAAATCCACCCTATAGTTCTTAAAATATAGTGGTATATAAGGAAGTGTAAAGTAAATTGGTATACTGTAGACTGCGCGCTGAAATTCTGTACATAGCATGCCTTGCCTATATACATCATATCCTGAAAATTTGAACAAAATCTGGTAAGTCGTTATTGAGTTACGCAAAAGTGTAAGCTCATGCTGGTATACTGTAGGTTGATCGTACATATTGTATGCATAACATGCCTGGCATACGTTCATCCTACCCTGAAAATTTGAGTTCACTCCGACTGTGGGCTCTTGAGTTATAGCTCTTTGAATTTTTCCCCAGGGAAATTTACTCCTCCCATGGCCCTGGGCCCCTGGCCCTGGACTGGGAGCGCCCCCTCCCCGGGCAGGCCCCCAACCTCTACCACATACCCAGCCATTTGCTCCCTAGCACTACCTCAATTTCGGTTCAGGGAGCAGATCAGCCAATCTTTCATCATTGTATATGCTATAACACTGGGGCCAGACTCATAAGCCGACCCCTATCCTTAACCATTGCCTATCTTATAACACTGGGACCAGATTCATAAGCCGACCCCTATGCCATAACACAGTACATGCTATAACACTGGGGCCTGACTATGGCTGGAACCGGCCTCCTATCCTTAACCACTGCCTATTCTTTACCATTGCCTATCCTTAACCATTGCCTATCCTTAAGCACACTATGCCAGGGAGCTACGCTTAACTACTGGTACCTGATTTTGTAACATGTAACATACACATTCATCTATCCTTAAATAATATTTACAAAACCCTATCTTTGAATGTTCTATTGAATTTATTTTGTAGAAACCGCAACTAAACTAATTCATTGACCTCAATCAATAGCACTCCTCGTAGTTTTAAACTGTGATTTAATCGTCTCTATTTTTACGGTTTAGTGTTCTATTTCATTTTTATTCCATTTTACATTTGTATAAATCTTTAATCGTAGTATAACACATTTGATGCATATTATGTTCCATTCCAAACGGCTCATTTTCGCAAAATTATTATTACTGTATTACTTCTTCACGGCATAAGTTATTGAATTATGTTCTCGTAGGAGCTGTTTGTTTTACACTCTTCATGTAGATATTTAATCTGCTTTGCTTAAAACTTAACGCATCTAACAAACTACTAACTTGCTACAGTAATAAGCAGTAAAACGAAAATGGGCCGTTTGGGATGGATGGAACAGATTGTCGTCTCAGCTGTATAAAAGTACGATACGACCGTTAATGTGGTGTTGTGGCCCACGAGCTTAACTATCTTATGTGCTTGTCCGGGTCCTGCCTGACCATAGGTGGGCGGCATCAGAATTCTGTGGGCTGCAAGATTTATCAAAGATCAAAAAAATGGCCTTAAAAATGTTGGTATGCCGGAAAAACACAATTTTTCAATGAATATCATTGAGCACTATTCATTGGCATCAAAAAATTGCTAAAAAACAAAGAAATTCAAAAATTAAATTCTGCAAGGCTTTTTTAGTTTCTGGAGGGTATTTTAATTTTTCGGGGGAGGGGGTGTATACCCCTCCTAACCCCCACGCCCAGGTGTGGTCATGACGCATACGCGAAACTAATGAAACTTACATAAGCCTATATGTGCGTGCGATTTTTAATAATTGCGAACCTGACAATCATTTTATGATACTTTGGAAAAATCTCTTTATAAGAACTAATATGTAGGGCAGGTGGCTAAGGATAAAAAGTTGCTAACTATTGTCTTCAATTGCGATTCTTTCGTTTGAAAGTTTTTCCGCTAATCAAGCTACAAAACTGGTCTAGAAGTCCGATGGAGTTTTGCGCTAAGTAGTGCAAAAGCTCTCTATGTAAGCATAACTCAAAGTCGAGTAGAATACTATTCTTCTCGTATTTGCGTGAAGCGTTTTTTTTTAAATTCTACAAAAAGCAGAATATGTATTATAGTCTAATTTACACAAGTTTGGTCATCAATTTTAAAAATATATCCGATAATAGGCTGACAGATTGCGATTAGATCTTTGATTTGATATATAATTATCCTAACCTATCGGCATACTGTCTGTAAAAATTTTTGAAATGTATGCACGATGTTTTGTGAAACAGACTATAGGTACTTAGTTAGACATGATGACGTTTTTCAGGAGCGTAAGCAGCCGAAGGGCTCGGCCCCCCCTCCCCGAATAGAAAAAAGTTAAAACTCTCGAAGTCAACTAAAACGATAGCCAAAATGCGTTTATTGTACACTTTTGAGCAACTCATCTCGAAATTTTTCGGCGCTTTGCGCCGGATTTCTTATTTCCTATCTCATTTCTTACGTTAGAAGCCCACGTTTGACTTGAAAAAAGCAAATATGTCAAAAATTTTGGGCGCTTCGCATTTATTTATTATTTTCTGCATTAGTTTTCTTTGCAAAACCGCAAAATTAAATGTGAAGACAAGAATTTCGAAATGTTTTGGAGTCGGGCTATAACTTGATATTAAGTATTAGTCATACAGATAGATTAAAGAATAGACTTTCGATATACGAGTTTGTAATCAAGCAAGAAAATGTTTTTATGTTTTTAAATTGTTTTCTTCACTATGACATATAGATCTCGTCGAGAAACGCTCAAAATGCCATTATTTTCGCCTTTCTTCTAATTGTTCTCAAGATATAGGACTTCGAAAATTTCGACCCTCCCCCAAAAATGAAATCCTGGTAACGCCCCTGAGTAGGTTACACAACTACTGGGTCTTAAGAGAACATAACAGTCAGATTCGTAATCCTGACCTTATAGAAAAGAATATGGAAAAAAATCACGTTTTCCGATGCACCGAACATAATAAAATATTAGTGTAAACCTTATATTGCAAATATAGCTAAATAGTGTAAACTTTAGACAACTGCTGGGTGAAGAGAAGATTAACACTCATATTCCTAATTCTGGCGCTGTATAGGACGTTTTAAGAAAATGAGCTTTCGCAATGCTCTAGAACTAACATTAATTTTCAGATAAACTTTACACAACTATCGGGTGTAAAGAAGATTTGAGTCGGATTCCTATTTCTCATATTACTCTAATGTTACGATCAATATTTATGAAGAAAATAACTCTACACAACAGACTACAGACAAATGATATTAGATATAAATCACTTTACAACACTGTTGATTGTAAACAAATGCGATCAACTGGCGTGTCGCGATCGACTTCTGGTACATTTTTAGGCTTAAGATAATCTCCAGACTCATAACCGAAAATATTGGCAGAAAAAACAACACAAAAACATGTTTAACACACCCAATTTTTGACATTACACCTCCCGAAAAAGCTAAATATTGATTTAGATAAACACAATTCGCTGTGAATTGTACCCCCTGGTAGTTTTTTATTTTATTCTATTCGACCTATCTCTTCTAAATAGAGGTAGTGGCGAACACAAAAAAAAGACAAACAATTGAATGAGATAGCAAACATGCATTCAAGAAGAGAAATTGTTGTATAAAGCACTAGGAAACGCATAAGCTTAAGTGAAACAATATCAAGATTTTTCAGCGTTGATAGCATGCAGTGCTTCTTGATTTAACTAATTTAGCCATTTGAGACATTTTTGTCGTGTCTCTGAAATCTAAACTTTATTTGAATGTCATAGTGCAGATGAGCAAATCGTTTCAATTCAGTTTGGCAATTTTCTGCTTTATTTATCATTACAAAACTTAGATTTAGGCAATATTACTAAAATTTAGGGCGCTCTTCGCAAATTCAGCTTTCTGAATTATCTTCCATTAGAAACCCTGAAAATGTATGAGCAAACGTTAATAATGCCAGAATTTTCTGATGGTCTGCACCTTGCTGATATATTTTTGTAATTTTTATCGTTAGAGACATACATCGTAACCTTAGACGCAGTGCCGCAAACCCTAATTCAAAATTGTCAGTCACTAAGTACATATATGAACTAGCAAAGAAAAATGCTCCGATGGAACAAAAAAGATGAATATACTTGGAATTGTGGATTATTGAGGATGTAAAAGGAGGGGACTAGGAAAAATCTACCTAAAGTCGCAAAATCTGCTAAAAATTTTACTTTCTCTAAGCAACGCAAAAAATCGAAGTATATTCTGCGGCCAACAGATTAAAATAAATATTTAACCATAAAAATGATTGAAAAAGTAGCACGTTAGCTATGCAGTAGCTATGGGAAATGATATTGAGTAAACTAACAGTCTTTCAAAGCCAATTGAATGAAATAGCAAACATCGATGCATCCAAGACAATTGAAGAAATTGTTGGTTTAAAACAGTTGGAAACGCGTAAGTTGACTTGAAACAGACTAAATGTAGGTACAGCATTCCCGTAACGATTGTGTGCACTAATAAATCGGCCCCTGCTTTGCTTGCTATAATGGTCATAACAAAATAGAACAACTTTAAATACAATACCACATAGTTTTTTATCAATCAGGATACATATGTACATACGAAGCTAGTCAGCGTTGCTACTTGCCAGCAATTAAAATAAGTAACCATTATAGATTTCGTTTATACACTCTTATCTGAAACTTTGGACATTATTTAAAAAAAACTTTTCAGAGGCCGCAGAATATACTTCGATTTTTTGCGTTGATTAGAGAAAGTGTAATTTTTTGCAGATTTTGCGACTTTAGGTAGATTTTTCCTAGTCCCCTCCTTTTACATCCTTAATAATCCACAATTCCAAGTATATTCATCTTTTTTGTTCCATCGGAGCATTTTTCTTTGCTAGTACCCTACTTTTAATTAGCATGATTTCAGTACATCAGTCAGTAAACACATACAGTAACATGCCACAATAATGACAGCAGTCCAAGAACGTGGAAAACAATATTGTTCTTAACATCAGCATTATCCTTTTTAAACAAGACAACCTTACATTATTTAAACAGATCAAGGTTTTTCAGTAAAAACTCAAAAACTTTACACAAATATCAAGTGTAAGGAACACTAACGCTTAGTTTTTGAAGTAAAATAAATTTGTAGTATAAACTATATATTAACAAGAAATGAATAGTGCAAACTTTACACAACTGCTAGGTTTAGAGAAAAGTAACAGTCAGATTCCCAATTCTGATTTAACGTAGAACATTTTGCAGACAAATTAACTTCCGCAAGGCTCTAGAACTAAAGTTAATATGCAGTGTAAACCTTACACGACCACAGAGTGTAAAGAAAATTTCAGTCGGATACGTAATTCTGATATTCCTCTGATATTACGATCAACATTTATGAAAAAATTAAGTCTCCACAATGGCCCGAGGACGAATAAATATATCATGTTAACAACTTACACCACTGTTGTGTGCAAACAAACTGGCGTATCACATTTGGTTTCTGGTTCATTTTTAGACTTGAGATCATATCCAGACTCATAACCCAGAACTTGACAGAAAAAACAAGACAGAAACACGTTTAACTCTCCCACTTTTTGACTTTACACCTCCCGAAAAAGCTAAATACTGATGTAAACAAACGCAATTTGCTGTGACGCGTACCCCTGAGAAAGTACTTTATTTTTATCCTATTCGACCTCGCCTGACTTCTGAAGAGAGAAAGTGGCGAACAAAAAATGGACAAACACGTATTTTCGACAGTCCACCACATTGTAAACTTTAAAAATCTGAACCTAACGCCCCTTTGAATGTAAATCAATTCGGTTCGGGCCAGTTTGTTGCCCTTTGATTGAAGTACGTTTGTATATGCCAACCTTATGTTCCGCAAAATATTTGATATGATTTACCAATCAAAATACGAAAAAAACCCGTTTTTTTGCCCATTTTACACCTCAGATTTCGAACTTTACACCCCATAAACAAGTCAATATTACGTTTTTTGAACGCGGCTTGCTTCGACGTGTAGCCATTAGAAGTTACTTTATTTCTATTTTATTCAATTCACCCCAACTCTTAACCGAAAAAGTTGGCAGAGAAATCTCGGACAAAATCTGTTTTTTTACTCATCCACTAGAGTGTAAGGTTTAAACACCTGGTACTAACTGCGGATTAATTGTAGAAGAGTTTGCTGGTACGCACAAGATAGCCCTTAATCCGTAGTACATTTCTATAAGAAAAAATTTCCTAAAACTCATAACCGGAGTTGTTGTCAGACATGAATAAGTCGAAAACTCGGCCGAAATGTGTCTTTTCACCCCCATATTTTCGCACTCTTTACACTCCCATTCGAGAACTGAGGCGAAATTCAAAAATTAAAAAAGTGTTATCTGCAGAACCTAAATAGATGAATAAGTCAAATAAAGTGCATGGTTTTGCAGAAAAAATTAAAAAAATAAAAAAGTCAGCATTCAGAAGATTCGACCCATCATTCTTTTCTTAAGACAGCATCCGAGAACGGAGTTCTAACCACTGCGCCAAATCGACCTTTCGGCAGGTTTCAGCTTGATTATACTATTTTAAAAAATATTCATCATTCTACTGAAGTTTAAGAATAGTGCGTTTATGATGATAAAAAATAATTATTTATTAAGGACGAGTCAAAAACCTCTGAAATAAGAAAAATCTGATCAAAAATATGCAATACGGAGTTATCTATCGGCATTTGAAAATAGATTTAGATATAATTCAAAGTTCACATCTTCATACCTCAACAAACACTGGCTGTAGAAAAGTTTAAGGGTAAGATTCGTTATTCTGACCTTACGGAGAACATTTTAAGAAAAAATTCATCATCCACAACGCTCTGGTTGCAAAAATGCATTTCAGTGTAAACTTTACACTTATGCTAATACCACAATATTAGATGTATAGAAACAAAATAAACTGGGATCGTTAACGCTAAGGTCAGGTCACCTTTTAAGCATAATTAACATGTTCCGCCTACTTAGCGGAGTAGTTGAAGAAATATCGTTTTTCGTCTCGAACCCTTTACACTAAAACAATCGCAGATCAAGAAATATTGCGTTAAAAGAGAAAAAAAAGGTTCCACGACAATTTGTAACCCTCTACATTATAAGACTAACTGGACTGCACAGAAACCAAAATTGAGTTAGATAAGCTGAAAACAAGCAAAGAGTAAAAAACCCGTATACTTTACATTTTTGTACGACAACCATTGAGTGTAAAGAAATTTTAAGCTCAGATTCATAATCTACAGATCGGGAGCAACATTTTTTAAAGAAAATTTGCTCGCCGCAAATTATTTGATTTTTCGGTTTACACTTAACACACTCATTGCTAACTCGGTATTAAGTGTAAACAAAAAAAACACCGGCATCGAATTTTTTAATTATCCATCGATTAAAAAAAACCGCACCTCCCAGATGTGTGCCGTTATAGCTGTGAGGGGGGAACACAAATTTCGCACTCGCTGTGAAAAACATATAAGAAAAAAGGACGGCCAAGTATATTATAGGTAGCGCTATCGCGCTACCTATGATATGCTAGGTTTTTTCGTTTTTGGGAGTATATATTCTTGGGAGTCCTGCCTGATCCCCATGCCAGCATGTGGTGAAGCGTAGTGTGCAGTATGTTTCCTTTGTTTATCCCAACCTACATCATGTTAGTTGCATGGCTTTTCATGACATATTAGAAATTTTTTAAAAATGGTTTTGCACTGATGCGCTCAAGCACGCGACTTGTCAATTTCTAATCCGACGCTCTGACCATTAGACCAAAAGTTGATCGTTCGTTTCGCTTTCTGTTCTTATGAAGGTATAGAGTTTAGTTATGAGCTTATACGCTTATTAGCTCAGTATAGAAGACTGCATGCGCATATTTAACACTTAAGCTCAACAACCGCAGTATTTATTAAGATCATGTCCCAATTAATATTCAGTGAAGTTGACCAAAAAATACCAACTTTTTTTACCCCACTGTTAGCACTTTACACCGTCAGGAGTACCTCCGTATTGAGTGTAAACAAACGCGAACAAGTGCGTCGGTTAACCTTTGACACGTGCTTCTTTTTTATGGGTATTTAGCACTTCTCGTTTTTATAACCGGAGAAGATAGAAGACGGAAAATGGTCAAAAATATGTTTTTCTCACCCCAGAGATTTAACTTTACACCTCCATACCTAGTTCTGCATTGAGTTCATAGAAACGCGTCCAACTGCGATATGTAACAGTAGTTATACCTGATACCCTATATGGTAACGTTATAAGATAGGCAATGGTTAAGCATAGGCAATGGTTAGGGATAGGCAATGGTTAAGGATAGGACATAGTTGAGGAGTGGAAGGGTCAAAATTGGCAGGGTGTTAAGCCTGAATGTAAATTAAACCTAAGTGTAAAGTTAAGCTTAAGTGTAAAGTAAGCCTAATTGTAAATTAAGCCTAAGTGTAAAGTTAAGCTAAAGTGTAAATTGAGCACAAGTGCAAATTAAGCCGAAATGTAAAGTAATCAATACTTACTTCTTTCCAGGCGGCTGCCAGACTTTACACTGGACCGGACGACGGCAATAGATTGGACCAGGTAAGACTGTTTTTTCTGTTGGCAGCCTTCTCGAGGCAGAACAGCTTAAGGCGCCATGTGAGTGGGGCGCTGACCAACGCCAGCGTTTATTTAAATATTACGCCTATGCAGTCTATTAGATTTTTCTCGTAAAACATTGCAAAATAATTTCGACCCTCGTCGCTGAAATTATCCTATAAGTCACATAGATTAATAAAATATCTATTTTCGGCATGGAATTTCAAGAGACACGAAAATTTAAAAAAGGCTTCACTATTTTCGGTTTTTAGCTCATCACGGTTCTCGCGACTCAATTTCGGCCAAAAATAATTACCCAGCTTTTTGATATCTGAAAAACTAGTGTGTCGCCGTTTTTATACCTTTTGAATTAAATGAAACAAACAATGTTCGTAGATTAATTTTCCCGAATTCATTTTCGATATGAAAAAATAATGAATCATTAATGAAATCATTATTGTTATTTATAGACGAGTTGCAAATTGATCACTTCTGGTGATTTGGTGGCCCTTAAGAGGGCCGTTGGAAGATAAAAAATAATTCAAGAAAATGAACGCCGCCACCACCACCACCACCGCCACCGCCACCGCCACCGCCTATCGCCGTTTCACGGCTTGGGATACATCGTGACCTCGTCAAAATGGTCAGGCCATTCGGCTAGCACCACCCTCATCAGCCGGCAGTTGCATTGGTACCGCTCCGTCCACCCAATCGTGTAGTCAAATTCCAGGTCTAATTGCAACCGCGGCACCCCATCTTCATGCGTTTCCGACCGAATTCGGCCAAAGTCCAACGTTGCCTGCACATGTGTGGCCAAATTACCTCGATCCATCGCACAGAATGTGCAGTAGTATGGATCGTTGATCATCATTTCCTCCCAAATCCGCCTCTCGACATGTTTCCTGACATGCGCAAAATAGCATGTCCTCTTAAACGTTATACCCTTGCTCAGCTGTGCACTATATTAATGGTCCCGTCTCGCTAGACCCACCGTCCTGCTTGACCTACCGTCCCGCTAGACCCACCGTCCCACTAGACCCACTTTTTCGCCCCGCTAGACCCACCGGAAGTCTTGCTAGACCTACAACGTGCATAATGAGGTGCCCCACTAGACCCACCATTTTGCGACTGTTCCGCTAGACCCATTGTCTCGGAAGACCCACCAGAGAAGAAAATTATGTACGCTTATAAGCAAAAATAGAAATGCCTTCAAAGTGTATCCATTCAAGTATATATGTTTAGTCAAATATATAAATAATTAATTAAAAAATAATTACATTCAATTAACCAGCTAATCAATTAAATTTAATTAATAAATAAATAAATTTTGTATATTATTGCATGAAATTGTGTATATTACAAATTATAACATGCAAAGAAGATATGTGCGTGCTTGTGTGTGGCAATGGTAAGTAACCAGCCATGGCCGATAATTTTTTAAGAATGAATTTCTATTTTTCATGTCAAGAAATACAATCTTGTCAAACACGTTTCAGAGTGCATTTTTTGCTTATCATCGTAATTGTACTGTACTCTTTGTATCCTCCGATCAGGGAATTTTCGCATACTAAGTAGGCACACAGATTGAAGTCTTGACACTGCATTCCGATAACAGTACAGATATACACATATGAATATGATGAAAAGCATGTAGGCATCTAAAGAAAGACGGCTCGACCATAATCGGGCCGAGCGGATGTTGCAAACTCTCACTAAAAAATCGAAAATGTTAATTAGGTCATTGTCAATAAATCGGAATATATTTTTAAAAATAGGACTGAGGAGCGCTAATGTCCATGTGCTCACTTCATTTCATCGCTTCAAATACTATATAGAAATTTTGATTTCGAATCGAGCCATGGATTTCGGTCGCGCTAATTCCGTTTTAATTCGTTATGTGAAGTCAGCTATGTTAGTCTGTGAAGCTGATAATAACAAAACTTTTTTCGAATGAAGTACCTATAGTAATTATATACAATTGCACATTCATGAAAACAAACTAACCGCTTGTTATTGACTATTGCACCCACAAACTTGCCTTTTAATTAATGATTACAAAATGTTTTGCAGAATTCACTTACGCGTCTTGATAACTATTTTTCATTTCACGTGTATTTATGTCTTCATTTTTTCGAGTGGGTCTTCCGAGACAGTGAGTCTAGCGGGACGGTTGCTAAATGTTAGGTCTAGCGGGACAACTCATTATGCACGTGGTGGGTCTAGCGAGACTTCTGGTGGGTCTAGCAGGACGAAAAAGTTGGTCTAGTGAGACGGTGGGTCTAGCGGGACGGTGGATCAAGCGGGTCACATCATAATAATCGCCCCATAAAGCCATCGTTTAGCAAATTCGTAGAGAGAAGAAGACACAAAAAATTGAGCTCTCCCCTCGTTTTTAGCTGTTCCAAATACTGGGATGTCACATCCCAGCCCTATGACGCGTTCAGACTTATTCTAATCAAGATACTGGGATAATACATCCCAGTATTCTCCAATCAGACGTATTTTAATCAACATACTGGGATGTGGCATACCGGTATAATAAAAAGTATAAAAACACTTGTTTATTTAAAAATTTTTATTGTTATCACAGAGATTTGCAATCTTATCGCTAGCGCTGCGTGCAATTGCGCTCTTGACTTGAATCTTATTGCTAATTCATGCCTTAAAGACACAAAATATCGCCCCGGCAAATTTCCCGGCCTAAGCATAAAAATACAAAATCCTACTGCGACGATTATAATTTTCCGCTTAGGAAAATGTGTGTCAACAGGGACAAAATCGGACGCCTTTGCTCATGAAAGTTTTTCCTGAATTTGCGATATTTTGAAACGAATTTACCCCGAAATAGAACTGCGAAATTTTCGCGTACATAATTATGTTGGTTCTAATTGCGTTCATCATCACGTTAATTTATCGAAAGTTTATGGAAAATGTCGTCCAAAATGTAGTTATGAGTCCGAAATTTTTCCTGGTTAAAAATTTTCATGGAATCGTGTCAGCGTTATTATTTTTTCATCAGGAAAATTTTTTATGACGGGCTTAGTAGTAAAGCGGGACCTGGGGAGTCTCCGTGCTTAAGCATAGCACGTGCTTAAGCGTAGAGATTCCATTTGGACCACACACGCTCTTAGTACACTTGCACTCAGCCACTTGAATCGCCGAATTTTTGGCTACACTACTACACATAGGCATGAAGCGCCCCAACTTTTCACAGTCGGTCATCCAGGACGGGCGGAACCAATTAATTTTAATTTGCATAACTAGCTAGCAGCGTCGCCCATGCTACTGTTACTACACATAGGCGTGAAGCGCCCCAACTTTTCACAGTCGGTTATCCAGGACGGGTGGATCCAATTAATTTTCATTTGCATAAGTAGCTAGCAGCGTCCCCCATGCTACTGTTCTAATTTTAGTTCAGATCATCAACTATCTCGGTTGACTGCACGTTGACTCGCAGACGATGAGTCATCACAGATTCTATTTTAAAACAAAACTTTGGAAAAAAACCGGAAATTTCCGGTTTCATTGATACAAAAAATAGTCTCATCTCAGAAGGTATAAAAGGAGAGAGCAGGCAAGAAAAAATCATTCTCCGAAACTATTACTCTTTTGAAGTGCTCAATTTCTGCTCTTGATTTTACTTACTGAAATGGCTTCTGACATTGAAATGGAAGACCTTTCAACGCAAGACGAGTGGTACGGATCGGACAAAGAAATGCGGGAGGAAGACCTTGAAATTGTGGACGAGTGGTTTCCCCCGGAAGATTTTTACGAGCTGGGGGAACCAATGACGGAAAAGATCAAACGCTCCAACATGGAAGGACGCGCCTACACCATAAATTTCAAAAATCTGGATCGTCTCGATTTGGGAAAAAGTTTGCCCGAAATTTTTCATATTGTTGTAACAAAAATTCTGGACGGCTCGAGTGCGACGGACATGGTGGGCCTGCAAATAACACACCCGACGCTGAAGAAACCGGCGATTGTGCCTTTCCGAAAAGGCGAGCAAATTAAGGGCGAGCAAATTGTACACACCATTGAGCGCATCCTGCAGTCCAATGAAGAAGTGCGTCTGCAAGAACCAGAAACGCGGATAAAAATAGTACACGTTAGCCCGCCGAGTGGCTCAGATCAGCTCAAACGACGGTTTATAAAT
This sequence comes from Mermis nigrescens, assembly GCA_036768485.1. Lineage (NCBI taxonomy): Eukaryota > Metazoa > Nematoda > Enoplea > Mermithida > Mermithidae > Mermis > Mermis nigrescens. The sequence goes on from JAVLUZ010000275.1 coordinate 1,042,162, forward strand.
TTGGAAAAAGAAATGAAGGCGAAAAAATGTTTCGTCAGAATCAAAAACAGCGATGATTTATGTTTACCCAGAGCATTAGTTGTAGCAAAAGCACGTGTACTGCACATGGAAAAGCCTGACGACAAAAACTTTAGAATGGCGATTTAAAAACATTTGTAAAAAAGATACCCCTAAAAGAAAAGCACAACACAAGGCAGCGTTGGAACTTTTGACTAAAGCGGGTTTTAAAGATCATGTAGGCCCTTGCAGTATAGAAGAGCTGCAAGCATTGCAGGCCGCTATGCCGAATTTTCAAATTGAAGTTTTTAGTGCCGATTTTTGTAATGCTATAGTTTTTGAAGGCCCTCCATCAGAAAAAGTTGTACACTTATATCATAATAATAATCATTTTGATGTCATAGGCAGTATGACCGGTTTTATGAACCGTGGTTACTTTTGTGAACCTAGCAACAAGGGCTATAATAATAAGGATCATCACCGTTGTTCTAAAATTTGTCCCTGTTGTCATGGTCCTGCTTGCCCAAACGTACCTCTTACTGAATGTTCTGATTGTAATCGTTTATTCAGGGGTCGAAAATGTTTTGAAAATCATAAAAAAGTCGGGAAAAACGAAAAATCGATTTGTCAGCAAATGATGCTATGTAAAAATTGTGGTCGGCATGTAAATAGAGCCGATAAAATACAGAAGCATAAATGTGGTCACTTTTATTGTAAAACATGTAAAACTGATGTACCTATTATTGATCACAAGTGTTATATGCAAGTCGTTTCTGAAGAAAAGGATGAAAAGAAAAAGACAAAATATGTGTTTTTCGATTTCGAAACTAGACAAGAAAAAGCGTGTGGCAGCTCAAGGCTGGAGCACGAACCCAATCTATGTATAGCGCACATTGTTTGTACAGATTGCAAAGCAAAGCCGCTAGGACAATGCGATAAATGCGGGGAAAATAGACGTATATTTAACAGTGATAATTGTACAGATAAATTTTGCGATTTCCTTTTTGGCCTCAAAAATGCAATAGCAATTGCTCATAACGCTAAAGGTTTCGACGGACATTTCATCTTAAAATATCTTTTCAAACAAGCCCTTGCCCCCACTATCGTCACAAAAGGGTTATAAATCATGAGCCTGAGCGTCGGGTCTGTAAAACTAATCGATTCGTTCAACTTTCTCCCCATGGCTTTAGCCGCTCTGCCTAAAACATTTGACGAACCTGAACTCAAAAAAGGATTTTTTCACATCTTTTCAACAAAAGGGCCAATGAAAACTATGTGGGTGAGTGGCCAGACGCGTGGTACTATTCCCCGGCAACAATGAGTCCCAAAAACAAGGAAAATTCCAAATATGGTATGTCGAACAAAAAGGGAAAATTTTTGACTTTAAGTCGGAACTTTTGGCTTACTGCGAGTCCGACGTCGACATTTTAAGGCGATGCTGCCTTAAATTTCGCAATTTATTTCTAGCCGAGACCGGAATGGATCCTTTTGAGTGCTCGTTAACTATAGCGAGCGAGTGCAATAAAGTTTTCCGGTCAACTTATTTAAAGCCAAAAACAATAGGTATAGTACTGCACGGAGGGTATAGGCGGATGGAAAAACACTCAATAACAGCGATAAAATGGTTAAAGTGGGTGAGCGAAACAAATAAGATAAACATTAGGCATGCACACAATATGGGGGAGCAAAAAGTGGGCAATTACCGGGTAGATGGTATTTACGGAAACACGGTATATGAATTCAATGGGTGTTTCTGGGACGGGTGTCCTAAGTGTATGAAGAAAAGGACGCAAATGACGGCTGATCAGATAACATCCGCCGGAGAAGCCTTTCAAAACACAGTGAGACGGCGCAAAGAAATTGAAGCCAAGGGGTACAGAGTTATAGAACTCTGGGAGTGTGAATTGCGGCGGGAATTAAAATCAAATCCTGTCATGAAACAATTTTTCGACTCGGTAAAAATTGTTGACCCACTCGACCCCAGGGAGGCCTTTTATGGGGGGCGGACAAACGCAGTAAAGTTGTATGAGAAAATAAAGCACAATGAAAGGGGGAGCCGCTAGAGCATATAATGTACACAGACATTTGCAGTCTATACCCGACCGTAAATAAGTATGGGTTATATCCTATAGGCCACCCGCATATTTTCACTGAAAACTTTTTGGAAATGACTGCTCAAAGTCGACCGTATCAGGGTTTAATTAAAGCAAAAATTCTTATACCCCGTAATCTGTACCATCCATTATTGCCTTATAGATTTGGCGAAAAGTTATATTTTCCGTTATGCCGAACATGCACTGAATCGCATCAAACAACAAGATGCGAATATAGTGATGAAGAAAGGGCGATAGTAGGCGCCTGGGTGACGCTTGAAGTGTATAAAGCGCTAGAGTTGGGCTACAAAATTCTCGAAATTTTCGAAGTATGGCATTATGAAAAAACGGAACAATATGATAAAATGAACAACCCTAAAGGTGGACTTTTTATGTCATATATTAATAAATTTATGAAACTAAAACAAGAATCGGACGGGTGGCCTTCATGGGTGAAATCGGATGAAGACAGGGTAGAATATGTGAAACAGTATAAAGAAAATGAGGGAATCGAGCTTGACACAGCAAAAATTACTAAAAATAGTGGTATGCGCGCATTAGCTAAACTTATGTTAATCTCTTTCTGGGGAAAGTTCAGGCAACTTAATAACATGTCAAAAGTATCATTTTTCACTGATCCAGCCCCATATTTTGACTTAATTTTCGATCCTTCTAATGTAATATATTCAATTAACGCCATCAATGAAAATCTGATGGCCGTTACGCATGCAAAAGAGTATGAATTTGTTGAAGTGATGGGAAATACGAATCCTGTGCTTGCGGCTTATACGACAACTCAAGCACGCTTGAGACTTTACGACCATCTGGAAAAGTTAGGTGATCGTGTATCATATTTTGACACAGATATTGTCATTTTCAAAAGTACGTTGGGAAAAGACGAGTATCAGGTGCCTACAGGGTCATATTTAGGAAATATGACGAATGAATTGAAAGATTACGGTGAAGGCAGCTACATTGACGAATTTGTAAGTGGCGGACCTAAAAATTATGCGTACAAAATACGCTCAGCAAGAGATGGTAAAATGTATTACCATATAAAAGTACGTGGATTCACGTTGTCGTCAGTGACTGCCACAAAAATTAATTTTCACTTGTTACTAAAAATGGTCAAAATGTTTGTACAGCAAAACAATATTGTTGAAAAAATTGTATATTTTCCGCAAATTCGACGCTTGCCTGATCATACTGTTGTGACGGAAGATGCGTCAAAAAGTATAAAATTGTTTACAATAAACGTGTTGTAAAACCCGATTTCTCTACTGTGCCATATGGCTTTTAGTCTTTTTCTGCACGTTTTTTGTTTACCCCCGTGCCTTATTTTATTATTTGACCCTCTGACCGTCATTTTTTGTTTATTTCGTTCCTCTGGCCGGTACCCGTCCGAAAAACAGTGTGACCGGACAAGACGTCATTTTGCTTAGTTAATCTTTTTGTTTATTTCGTTCCTCTGGCCGGTCGGTACCCGTCCGAAAAACGGTGTGACCGGACAAGACGTCATTTTGTTTTGTTCGTATGGCGGTCATGGTTACTATTTTGTTTTGTTCTCGCCTGCCTGTCGGATCTCACTGAAAAGAGCAAGTGCCGGTGGGTAGTCGAAACACGGGTGGTATAGTTTTGTTGAAAAAAAATCAAAAAAAAACAAAAACAAGAAAAAACAGAAAAAAAAACAAAAATGGTGCCGATACATGCCCAGGTCCCCGTCCTGGCACCGGGCACTGCATTTGCAGTGGCAGAGAGGCATGTTAAAACATTTATATAAACTAGTTAAACATTCATGAGCTATCAAAAATGTTAAATGCATAGGTGCATGATGTCTCGTCTCCCACGCATATGCATGTATACTATCGAAATTTTGCCATTGAAGAACAATCAGTGATATATTTTTGAAAAGTTGTAGAATATTTTTGTACAGTTGTGAAATATTTTTGTTAAGCTTTGAAAATTTTTTGTCAAGTTGTGAAATATTTTCGGCTTTTTTGTCAAGTTGTGAAATATTTTCGTCAAGTTGTGAAAATTTTTTGTAAAGCTGTGAAAAATTTTTGTCAAGTTGTGAAAATTTTTTGCCGAAATGAGTAATTGTGTGTTCTATATATCTTTATAATGTCAGAAATTGCTTTTTGAATGGAAAAATGTCAAATTTTCCAGCGCTTCGTGCTGTTTTGAGACAACTATTAGTGATTTTAGCCCTCAGAAATCCAGAAATTAGCTAAAATACACTACAAAAAGTCGAAAAACTCTGTTTTTGCCACACTAAATCGTTACTGTACTATATTATAGTACCGAAAATTTTGTGTGTACAAAATGTACAAAGATTTTTGGGGGCCAATTTTCATGAATTTTTGGCTTTTTCTCAGTAACTTTTCTATTTCAGTGATATATTTTTGTAAAGTTGTGGAATATTTATGTATACTTGTGAAATATTTTTGTTATGTTTTGAAAAATTTTTGTCAAGTTGTGAAATATTTTCGGCTTTTTTGTCGAGTTGTGAAATATTTTTGTCAAGTTGTGAAATATTTTTGTCGAATTGTGAAAATTGTTTTTTTCAAGTTGTGAAAATTTTTTGTAAAATTTTTTTATTTTCTTGAAAGTGTGCTATTTTACGTGTTTTTTGTTGCTAAAATGGTAGAAAACCATCAATCGGATAAAAAATTTGAATAAAAGAGAAAAAAAGAAAAAAATACAGAAAACATAGATGAAAAATTAAACATATGAGTTTTCAGCACTCAATTCCGTTGTGTCAGTCTCAGCTGGATCAAAAGCTGTTGATTCTGGTAGAAATAACATACGATTTGTCTGATAAGCTGTAGAACTACATAGATGTAAAGAAATAAAATGATTGCACAAAGATCAAATCGTAAATCGCTAAGCACTCATGAACTATGACTGAATAACAATAATTTTTGTCGGATAAGTTGTAGAACCTCCATAGGTGTACAAGAAATGAAATGAGTGCACCCCAAGTTGAAAATGGATAACATACATAAATGAGAGAAGGTAGACAGACACATAAGATAAAATTGCTACGCCCCTATGAACTATAAATAATATGATTCGATCCAAGAGAATGAAAAATATACATAAATGAGAGAAGGCAGGCACACCTCTTGTCTGAATAATATATATGGTGTTATGAACTGAAATCAAAATGATTCTCGCTAAGGTACCGTCCAAATTTAGCGCCTAAATCAACATTTAGCGCTTAAATCAACATGGGAGACGAGACATCATGCACCTATGCATTTAACATTTTTGATAGCTCATGAATGTTTAACTAGTTTATATAAATGTTTTAACATGCCTCTCCGCCACTGCAAATGCAATGCCCGGTGCCAGGACGGGGACCTGGGCATGTGTCAGCACCATTTTTGTTTTTTTCTGTTTTTTCTTGTTTTTGTTTTTTGTTTTTTTTTTCAACAAAACTATACCACCCGTGTTTCGACTACCAACCGGCACTTGCTCTTTTCAGGGAGATCCGACAGGCAGGCGAGAACAAAACAAAATAGTAACCATGACCGCCATATGAACAAAACAAAATGACGTCTTGTCCGGTCACACCGTTTTTCGGACGGGTACCGGCCAGAGGAACGAAATAAACAAAAAGATTAACTAAGCAAAATGACGTCTTGTCCGGTCACACCGTTTTTCGGACGGGTACCGGCCAGAGGAACGAAATAAACAAAAAATGACGGTCAGAGGGTCAAATAATAAAATAAGGCACGGGGGTAAACAAAAAACGTGCAGAAAAAGACTAAAAGCGTAGGGCACAGTAGAGAAATCGGGTTTTACAACATGTTTATTGTAAACAATTTTATGCTTTTTTGACGCATCTTCCATCACAACAGTATGATCAGGCAAGCGTCGAATTTGCGGAAAATATACAATTTTTTCAACAATATTGTTTTGCTGTACAAACATTTTGACCATTTTTAGTAACGAGTGAAAATTAATTTTTGTGGCAGTCACTGACGACAACGTGAATCCACGTACTTTTATATGGTAATACATTTTACCATCTCTTGCTGAGCGTATTTTGTACGCATAATTTTTAGGTCCGCCACTTACAAATTCGTCAATGTAGCTGCCTTCACCGTAATCTTTCAATTCATTCATCATATTTCCTAAATATGACCCTAAAGGCACCTGATACTCGTCTTTTCCCAACGTACTTTTGAAAATGACACTATCTGTGTCAAAATATAATACACGATAACCTAACTTTTCCAGATGATCGTAAAGTCTCAAGCATGCTTGAGTTGTCGTATAAGCCGCAAGCACTGGATTCGTATTTCCCATCACTTCAACAAATTCATCCTCTTTTGCATGCTTAACGGCCATCAGATTTTCATTGATGGCGTTAATTGAATATATTACATTAGAAGGATCGAAAATTAAGTCAAAATATGGGGCTGGATCAGTGAAAAATGATACTTTTGACATGTTATTGGGTTGCCCGAACTTTCCCCAGAAAGAGTTTAACATAAGTTTAGCTAATGCGCGCATGCCACTATTTTTAGTAATTTTTGCTGCGTCAAGCTCGATTCCCTCATTTTCTTTATACCGTTTCAAATATTCTACCCTGTCTTCATCCGATTTCACCCATGAAGGCCACCCGTCCGATTCTTGTTTTAGTTTCATAAATTTATTAATATATGACGTAAAAAGACCACCATTAGGGTTGTTCATTTTATCATATTGTTCCGTTTTTTCATAATGCCATACTTCGAAAATTTCGAGAATTTTGTAGCCCAACTCTAGCGCTTTATACACTTCAAGCGTTACCCAGGCGCCTACTATCGCCCTTTCTTCATCACTATGTTCGCATCTTGTTGTTTGATGTGATTCAGTGCATGTTCGGCATAACGGAAAATATAACTTTTCGCCAAATCTATAAGGCAATAATGGATGGTACAGATTACGGGGAGGAAGAATTTTTGCTTTAATTAAACCCTGATACGGTCGACTTTGAGCAGTCATTTCCAAAAAGTTTTCAGTGAAAATTAGCGGGTGGCCTATAGGATATAATCCATACTTATTTACGGTCGGGTATAGACTGCAAATGTCTGTGTACATTATATGCTCTAGCGGCTCCCCCTTTCATTGTGCTTTATTTTCTCATACAACTTTACTGCGTTTGTCCGCCCCCCATAAAAGGCCTCCCTGGGGTCGAGTGGGTCAACAATTTTTACCGAGTCGAAAAATTGTTTCATGACAGGATTTGATTTTAATTTCCGCCGCAATTCACACTCCCAGAGTTCTATAACTCTGTACCCCTTGGCTTCAATTTCTTTGCGCCGTCTGACTGTGTTTTGAAAGGCTTCTTCGGCGGATGTTATTTGATCAGCCGTCATTTGCGTCCTTTTCTTCATACACTTAGGACACCCGTGCCAGAAACACCCATTGAATTCATATACCGTATTTCCGTAAACCCCGTCTACCCGGTAATTGCCCACTTTTTGCTCCCCCATATTGCGGGCATTGCTTATTGTTTATCTTATTCGTTTCGCTCACCCACTTTAACCATTTTATCGCTGTTATTGAGTGTTTTTCCATCCGCCTATACCCTCCGTGCAGTACTATACCTATTGTTTTTGGCTTTAAATAAGTTGACCAGAAAACTTTATTGCACGCGCTCGCTATAGTTAACGAGCACTCAAAAGGATCCATTCCAGTCTCGGCTAGAAATAAATTGCGAAATTTAAGGCAGCATCGCCTTAAAATGTCGACGTCGGACTCGCAGTAAGCCAAAAGTTCCGACTTAAAGTCGAAAATTTTCCCTTTTTGTTCGACATACCATATTTGGAATTTTCCTTGTTTTTGGGACTCATTGTTGCCGGGGAATAGTACCACGCGTCTGGCCACTCACCCACATAGTTTTCATTGGCCTTTTTGTTGAAAAGATGTGGAAAAAATCCTTTTTTGAGTTCAGGTTCGTCAAATGTTTTAGGCAGAGCGGCTAAAGCCTTGGGGAGAAAGTTGAACGAATTGATTAGTTTTACAGACCCGGCGCTCAGGCTCATGATTTCTAACCCTTTTATGACGACAGTGGGGGCAAGGGCTTGTTTGAAGAGATATTTTAAGATGAAATGTCCGTCGAAACCTTTATCGTTATGAGCAATTGCTATTGCATTTTTGAGGCCAAAAGGGAAATCGCAAAATTTATCTGTACAATTATCACCGTACAATATTCGTCTATTTTCCCCGCATTTATCGCATTGTCCTAGCGGCTTTGCTATGCAATCTATACAAACAATGTGCGCTATACATAGATTGGGTTCGTGCTCCAGCCTTGAGCTGCCACACGCTTTTTCTTGTCTGGTTTCGAAATCGAAAAACACATATTTTGTCTTTTTCTTTTCATCCTTTTCTTCAGAAACGACTTGCATATAACACTTGTGATCAATAATAAGTACATCAGCTTTACATGTTTTACAATAAAAGTGACCACATTTATGCTTCTGTATTTTATCGGCTCTATTTACATGCGGACCACAATTTTTACATAGCATCATTTGCTGACAAATCGATTTTTCGTTTTTCCCGACTTTTTTTATGATTTTCAAAACATTTTCGACCCCTGAATAAACGATTACAATCAGAACATTCAGTGAGAGGTACGTTTGGGCAAGCAGGACCATGACAACAGGGACAAATTTTAGAACAACGGTGATGATCCTTATTATTATAGCCCTTGTTGCAAGGTTCACAAAAGTAACCACGGTTCATAAAACCGGTCATACTGCCTATGACATCAAAATGATTATTATTATGATATAAGTGTACAACTTTTTCTGATGGAGGGCCTTCAAAAACTATAGCATTACAAAAATCGGCACTAAAAACTTCAATTTGAAAATTCGGCATAGCGGCCTGCAATGCTTGCAGCTCTTCTATACCGCAAGGGCCTACATGATCTTTAAGATCCGCTTTAGTCAAAAGTTCCAACGCTGCCTTGTGTTGTGCTTTTCTTTTAGGGGTATCCTTCTTACAAATGTTTTTAAATCGCCATTCTAAAGTTTTGTCATCAGGCTTTTCCATGTGCAGTACACGTGCTTTAGCTACAACTAATGCTCTGGGTGCTTTAGCTACAACTAATCAAAGCAGCGTTTCAATTTCATTTCTTTTTCCAAATTTACAAATCTACGTTTATGCTGTGCGGACCCACTTGGCGGACTAACCTGTACGATTTTTATCCGCGTTTCCGGCTGTTAAAGTCGTACTTCTTCATTGGACTGCAGAATGCGCTCAATGGTGTGTACAATTTGCTCGCCCTTAATTTGCTCGCCCTTAATTTGCTCGCCCTTAATTTGCTCGCCTTTTCGGAAAGGCACGATCGCCGGTTTCTTCTGCGTCGGGTGTGTTATTTGCAGGCCCACCATGTCCGTCGCACTCGAGCCGTCCAGAATTTTTGTTACAACACAATCAAAAATTTTGGGCAAACCTTTTCCCAAATCGAGACGATCCAGATTTTTGAAATTTATCGTGTAGGCGCGTCCTTCCATGTTGAAGCGTTTGACCTTTTCGTCGTTGGTTCCCCCAGCTCGTAAAAATCTTCCGGGGGAAACCACTCGTCCACAATTTCAAGGTCTTCCTCCCGCATTTCTTCGTCCGATCCGTACCACTTGTCTTGCGTTGAAAGGTCTTCCATTTCAATGTCAGAAGCCATTTCAGTAAGAAAAATCAAGAGCAGAAATTGAGCACTTCAAAAGAGTAATAATTTCGGAGAATGATTTTTCTTGCCTGCTCTCTCCTTTTATACCTTCTGAGATGAGACTATTTTTGGTATCAATGAAACCGGAAATTTCCGGTTTTTTTTCCAAAGTTTTGTTTTAAAATAGAATCTGTGATGACTCATCGTCTGCGAGTCAACGTGCAGTCAACCGAGATAGCTGATGATCTGAACTAAAATTAGAACAGTAGCATGGGGACGCTGCTAGCTACTTATGCAAATGAAAATTAATATGCTCCGCCCGTCCTGGATAACCGACTGTGAAAAGTTGGGCGCTTCACGCCTATATGTAGTAACAGTAGCATGGGGGACGCTGCTAGCTAGTTATGCAAATTAAAATTAATTGGTTCCGCCCGTCCTGGATGACCGACTGTGAAAAGTTGGGGCGCTTCACGCCTATGTGTAGTAGTATAGCCAAAAATTCGGCGATTCAAGCGGCTGAATGCAAGTGTACTAAGAGCGTGCGTTGTCCAAATGGAATCTCTATGCTTAAGCATGTGCTATGCTTAAGCACGGAGACTCCCCAGGGTCCCGCTTTACTACTGGGCTCGGAAATTCTCAGCGACTTGTATCGCAGTAATGTAATCGTTTTTGCATTGTTGAATAGTTGTAGAATTGATTAATAAATAAATTAAGATCGCGACTACTAATTTGCTTACCGATACTTTTGAGCCATCCGAAATTACGATCAAAATTATCCACGAATTCCTGATCATCGAAGCCGAAAAATTCGTCGGGCTGAAAGGGGCCGATTTCACACGCTATGCGTTCAAAACGTGCAAAAAACTGCACAAAAAAGTCAACGCCGCCAAATTGAAAGCGTACTACAGCGATCGATACTTGCGACATAGCCAAGGCGACGCCCGAGCAGGTGAAACCGAATTAGAAATCATCAAATGCTTGAAAAAACCAGTAGTCGAGCCGCAGCCGACTGCAAAAGAAATCGAAGCCGTGGTCAAAAAATTTTTCATAAAAAATGGACAAAACGTTTTAAAAGTTATATTTTGATGCTAAATCAGGGTACTCTGTTGTAAAGCAGCTGTACCTTCGAACTTAAAAGTATTACCAAAATCAAAAATAAAAGAATGGTTAGAAAAGCAACAATCATATACTTTGCGCAAACATGCATTAAGACAATATTTGCGGAACAGGATTCACTAGCTCAGCACAATGATGGATACAAATCTATTGAATTGTATAGATATTTTCTCAAAATATGCATCATCTATACCCTTAAAAAACGAATATTCCAATAATATTGTTGAAGCTTTTCAAAAAATCTCTGAAGATCGAAAACCATTTAAATTACAGACTGATGCAGGAAAAGAATTTGTGAACAAAGACTTCCAGAAATTTTTAAAATCGGAATCTGTCGACTTTTTTGTTACTAAAAGCAAAGTGAAAGCATTGGTAGTGAAACAATTTAATCGCACGTTAAACGAAAAAATGTGGCGTACTTTACTAAGAAGAATACATATGGGCACATTGACGTCTAAGACAATCTCATATATAATTATAATCATTGATGAAACCTAGTGGCGCTAATGAGCCTCAGAGACGATAATGAACCCTCTTCAGACCACGCGTTTTGCATGTTTCAGGCCCCCAGGGACAACTGTTTTGGAAGTTCCGGAACTACCCCTTCCCCAGGGACAACTTTTCAAAAAAGTTCCAGAGTTACACCTTTCCCACAGAGACAACTATATTTTGGGTGAAATACCCAGAGCGCACTCAGGGCGCACCCTTCAGCTCCGCTATGCTGTAAAACAGGGAAATTGCCCTCAGGGCGCACATTTTTCGAGCCAGGGCACACGTTTTGACTCCCCTTCTCCTGGTGCCACACACGGCCGCCTATGCTATAACACGGGAAATATGTTCTCGAACCTAGTTCCGAAACTTTAAAGTTCCGGAACTGCCCCCCAGGGTAGCAGGCTATACCACTCCTACCGCAGTTGATGATGTTATTATGGAGCTGATAACGGTAATTTTCGTCGTTCAAGCGTTGCTTATCTCATTTAAGAAATTTTAGAACCAGCGTCAATAAGCGCATCTGATTCAAAATTTTCTTGTGTTATTGTAATTTGCAGAATAAGTGGAATAAATGGATGATTGTCTAACATGCTCTGTTCACTTATTTCTGATAATGCGCTAGAAATTCGAATATTTTCTTCGTCTTTGTTATACAACGGCTATAAAGCTTGAGATGATAACTTGGAAAACATATTAGCTGGATAAGGTTGTTCGGATTTTTGTTTTAGAAGCGTTTCAGAGTTAGAGGGTTTAATTTGAGCTGATGAACACAGATTAGTTGAAATTGGAAAGACTATTTCACCTAATTCGGTTTCAGAACTCGCTGAGGTTTTCTTTTTATTTAGATTTCTGCATTTTCTACGTTGTCGGAAACACAGTTGTGGAATGCAGCAAGAACACATTTTTTGAAAAATTTTGAAGCGGTAACAATCGAATAAGGTATAATCAAAAATTATGATAACAAATTATATACAACAACATTAAGAGCAAGCCAAATGGGTCCGAATGAAACATTATCTGCAAAACCGAAAATAGATTGAGAACCGTTGATTAGGACATTATCAATTAAACCAGGCAAACTTTTTGAAGCTTCAGATAATAATAAATCAGTTCCTCGGAAAAATTCATAGGAGCAGTATAGTTTGATAAACGTTATATCTGTTTTTTCAACATTAGTTGTTCTGGACATATAATTTTTTATAAATGATAAAGAATATAAAGATTCACTTGTTCGACTGTCGTAATAAATAGGTGGCGAATCAAACGTGTAACTAGTGCGATTTGAGTGCCAAACCATTTCTGAAGGAATTAGGCTACTATGTGCAGTACCTAAGCAAATAAACCATTGCTTATTACCCTCACGAAAACGAATAAGACGTTTTGTGCGGTCTACAGTGGGGATGCAGGTAATAGGTCCGTACCGCCAGATGGAGAAAACAAAAGTTTATTTTTATGCAAAATTGGCAATAGTTGATAAGAGATAGTATTTACAGTGTAATTGCGAAAAAATTTGATCAGGAACGATTTTAATACATTCCAATATCATTAGCGCATTGCCTGAAAATGAGGTGTACATGTCACTCCTTTTTAGCAGGGCTCGCACTACCAAAGTCGGGTCTAGGTAGAGTAGCTGCCAAACCAGTTGCAAATACCTATCTGCGGCTCTACATAATTTAATCAAAACCTACTTAGAAATTAATAATTTAAAATCTCGGATTTTCTCAAATAAAAATTGAAGTTTTGCATTAATCGGATCAGAACTGGAAATAGTCAGGTTGGAATAAGTAGGCATAGATTTCACAAAAAATTCACTCTGAGTTTGATTAAAAATTTGTAAAATGACATTTTGAGCTATTTCAAACAATTTTTTTGACCGGCAGCGAGTCGATGCATGTGCTAAGGTGAATGCGCCTTGAATACGCTCAACAACTACAAAATAACAATTCGATTGAGCTTCGAAAATTCCAAGATTCGTTAATTGGCATTTTTCTTTAAACTTGTTTCTATCCCAAATGACTGTGGTCATCTGATTGACACAGAATGAATCATGAGGTTTACATCCTCCAGTATCCCCTAAATCTGTTAAAATAGTATGTGCGTCGTAGTAGGGAATAGTGTCGATCTCCATTAAAAGATTATTTTGCAAATCACGGTGATCAGAACAGCACCAGACAAAGGTAACATTTAAGGGAAAATTGGTTATGACCACAAGTGGGCGTGGGGGAGGAATTCGGGGTAAGCAACCCCCCAGAAGTTGGAATACCCCTCCTCCAGAAAACAAAATACCCTTAACCCCACAGAATTCAATTTTTGATAAATTTTTCTTGCTTTCTCAGCGATAATTTTTTCACTCCTCTCCTAGAATTTTAGTGCTGCCCACCACACTTGGGCGTGGGGAGTAGGGGGAGTATGCACCCCTATCGAGAAACCAATATACCCTCCCCTGGAACCAAAATATCAAATATCCCAGAATTTAATTTTTGAAAATTTTTTCCGTTTCTTTCGCATTTTTTGATGCCAATGGATACTGCTCCATGAGGAAAGTCGCAAAATGGTATTTTTTCGGCCATACCACCATTTTTAAGGCCATTTTTTGAACTTCAAAAAATCTTGCACCTCCCTCCGCCGAATTTTCTTGCTGCCCACGTATGCTGCCCACCTATGGTTGTGACCAAATGTTATTTTAAATTTCATGTAATGGTTATGAATAAAATTCTTCAAATTTCCAGGTGCTATTAAATGCAGGAACAGAGGATGGCTGTTGGTCTAGCGTATCCGAAACTATAAGTTTAGATAAAAAACCAACGTTCGTGCAAACTGTTCGTTTTCTAAAATAACATTGTACGCCAAGAGTCTCAACAGGTTTTTCATCAGGCACCCAATGTATATGGTGGAAACTGATTTGGCAAAAGATTTTTGCTATAAATTTGGTTTATTTCTTGTTTGTATGCTTCCATTACAGCATCTTTGAAATTTTACAGTGATGCGTTTCTGACCCAGATTCGTAAATTAGGCAAAAGTTTCGAAATAAAATGCCTTTTTATGACATCGTTATCTTCATATCCCGTCCAACCAGGTAGAGCACATTAGGCCAGGTGTCTTATGTCAGATTCAAATTTTTGAACAGTTTCACTTGGAACTTGAAATCGAGCTCGAGCTACAAGTTTTTCACGTTTTATATCAACATGTTGATTTTCTGGAAAACGTTCAGCAAAAAGATGAGCACATTTATTCCTGGTATTTAGTTGACGTCGTTTTCACTACATAATGAATAATTTTGAGACTTTTGAACTTTCTAGAACGAACTAGAAGAATACAGAACATGAAACATAACTCATTAGAAAGAACGTTGAATAATCCAGCTATTTACTGCAAAAATTTTGATATATTTAGGAATCTCACAAAATTGTACCTGAAAATATCGAGAGCTACTGTATGACAGCTTTCATTGCAGCCATATTGTAAAACTGGAACTCTTCAGTAAATCAGACAAATATGATATCATTCGAACGAGCTTTTTTTGGGCTTTCTAAAACGGGCTCAAACATTTGAAAATATGAAAAATAGCTCGAGTAAGATGAATACCTTATGGGGGCAGCCATATTGGAAAACAATTTGATTGAAATTGCAGGACGAACTATTCAGAAACACGAAAAATAAAAAAATGGAATTTAGAGCACAAAAATGTCTAACTATTTTGCTATTTCCCAAAATATGGTATTTAACCTGTATACTGTAGTGACCAAGCGAAGTTTAAGCACTTTTTCGGGCCTAGCATACTGTAGACATAAGCTAGCTATACTTTTTTTTAGCATTATTTTAAAATGTTTTATCTAAAATACTTTATTTCATAAAAATCCGTTTTGTGGTTCTTGAGTTCATCTCAAAAAAACCTCACTCCACTGAATTGAGTTATTCGATGGTGAGCAGGTTTATCAGCTTCTACAAACTGTCACACTCTAGGCATGTTATGAATGGTTCATGGTCTAAGTTTTGAGCAAGCTGAATGAATTGTGATCATTTATTGCATTTATTTTATTAAAAATACTAGTGGATCAAACTTTATATGCATAAGTGTTCTCAAAATTCTCATATTGTGTGAAAACAATGTAAAATGTTTGAGCAGCGCCTATAAGGTAAAATAGACAAAAAAGAAATTTTTCGATCGAGTTGAGAGGCTCCAGTTAATACTGCTGAATTACTACATTTTCTCTCCCAGGTTAACCACCCTACTAACTCCATCACCGTTAAAAGAAATAATTGGTGGCGCTAATGCGAATGTTAAAGGTGCATGTTCATATAAATCTTGAATTCTAGTAACAGTTTGTTTTAAAAGTGCAATAGCTTGAACATCATCCATGATTTCATCCCAAAAACTTTTTCAGGTGAAAAAAGAAAAGTCAGATCTGTATTAGAATCAGATTTTATATTTTTATTTTTAACGTTTGAAGTTTCGGTTTTAATTTTGGGCATTACGAGATTTTCTGATAACTTCCATAACAAACAACTAGATGATTACAACTAACACAAAGGTCCGGTTCTTAGAATTTCGTTCAACGCATCGTTAGCAGTCTAGTGAAATTGGTCTGAGAGCGGCTTGGTCGTTTTTGTTCACGGGCCAGAAAATGCAGGTATGTAGGTATCGGTTGATTGAATTGAATATGAAGGAGATTCCATTAGGCGTGATAATAATACGGGTATATAATAGTTTCGTTTTGAATTGCGTAGCAATGAGCAGATATGATATAACGTTGCGCTAAACATTCAGAAATAATATATTTATTTCGTTGCACAATTTTAATCGCCGGAAAATCTAGAAAAACAAAGAGCGAATCGAGCCAGTTTCGAGCACAAACGAACCTAGACGAGCTTGCATAAATTTTAATAATCTCGTTCATCGCGCGGTCTTTGTGTTGTTTTTTCAGCTAAGGCACCATTGAAATGAAAGGTGATTCGTTGCATAGGCAGTTGCATGTATTATTAGGCATGCAGACATTAGAGCCCGCGTCATTGGAGCGCAACTACATTAGAGCGCAGTGACATTAGAGCATGCAACATAAGAGCGTGCAACATTAGAGCGCGCAACATTAGAGCGTGCTAGAGCGCCGATATTAAAGTGCAGTGGATGTTTTTCACTTTTCGATTTGTGGTGACAGCAATTGCTTGCAAATTCAGATTGGTGCCAGACATGGGCTAAACGTAAGGCATAAATGGAGCAAAAATTGCTTCACTTGCTCCACAATTTTGTTCTATTTCTCTCAGGCTTAGCCCATGTGCTGGCATAAGTGTGACTGCAAATTACTAAACCTAAGCCTAAGACATTGGTAATCACGCTCACAGTCACCCGACTAGCGTTGGCAAAAGTCCGGACTAAGGACTGCTGGATCGTGGTCCAGGACTAGTCCTTATGATCCTCGGACTGTAAGGACTGGTCCTTTTCAAAACCGTAGTGCATTACCGGATCACAGTCTTTTTTTAGGATCATGGTCCGGACTACGAACTATGATCCTCAAGTTGATCTTTAATTCACATATTATTATTTAGTGTTATTACTGTAGATTTGTTTTTCTCTAAAGTTATTCACGCGCTTTTTGTTGTGTAGCGCTTTAAACAGTAAAGCTTGGAATATATTAAACTCCAAATTCGGCGAAATTCATGATTATTTTGCATATAATAAAGATGAAAACAAAAGTGTTTGCAAGGAATGCGCATTTCCACCTACGGGTCGCCCACCGACCTACCTTGAATGGCATTTGGAACAAAAGCACCCACTGCTTCATGAAAAAACTTTGGCGTCACAGAGAAAAGATGCGAGGGTGTGGGTAAAATCCGGAAACGGAAAGAGAGACGGAAACGAATGGTAAAAGCCAGAAACGGAAATAATGGGTATAAGCCGGAAACGGAAATGGAAACCATTCAGAGTGGCGGAACCGGGGTTCCCCAAGTATGTAGGGCCCATCAGGGTCAACACCCCAACCCCGTTTCCGCCAAAATTTCCACAACTGAAGGGGGTTTAGGGGCTCGGAAAAGGGGTACCCCATTATTCATATGTGAAGCGTGACCCTTGTCGTGGGTTTCTCCGCCCTGTAGGCAGTCCAAGCGGGCGGAACCGGGGTTCCCCAAGTAGGGCCCATCAGGGTCAACACCCCTAACGCCGTTTTCGCCAAAATTTCTTCAACTGAAGGGGGGTTTAAGGGCTCGGAAACGGGGTAACACATTATTCATATGTGAATCTGACCCCGGTTCAGTCGGGAATTTCTCCCCCTTGGGGGTATTCCAAAGTGGCGGAACCGGGGTTGAAGGTCTTGACCCTGATTGGCCCTACTTGGTGAACGCCGGTTCCACCACTTTGGACTGCCCCCAGAGCGGAGAAACTCCCGACGGAACCGGTGTCAGATTTACATGTGAATAATGGTGTACCCCGTTTGCGTACCCTGAAACCCCTTCTATGAATGAAATTTTGACCGAAACGGGGTTGGGGTGTTGATCCTGATGGGCCATACTTGGGGAACCCCGGTTCCGCCACTTTGGATCGTTTCTGTTTCCGGTTCCGCCTTTTACCCATTGTTTCCGTTTCTGTTTCCGTTTCCGGCTTTTATGATTTCCTTTTCCGTTTTCGGATTTTACTTTTCTCCAAGATGCGAAGAAAAATACCGGCGTTGTCCGACCAAAATCAACGAATACTATTGCAAACGCTTTTAATTGAACTTCGAGCGGTACGTTCATGTCAGTTTAAGCTTATTGCGACATTCCACATAATATAAAACTCTCACAAAAAAAAACAAAAAATTAGAAAATTTTTCATTCTCCTAGGAACTTGTCCTAGATGCAGTAAAACTGTCTATTTCTGGCCTGAACAAAACATTTTTTGTTTTTTGCTAACTTTGATCCACCTCTGAATATCTTGCTATTGAGTTCTCAATTTTTCAAATAAAATATTTAAAATCTGGGAGGTCATGTGTAGTAGTATCTAGGTGAGCAGTATTGGAATTCTAAGGGAGGAGCTGTAAAATTTTTCAAAGGTCAAAGAATGGTCTTAAAAATGGTGTTATGGCAAAAAACATCACTTTTCGGCATTTCTCATCAAGCTCTATCCATTGGCATTAAATAATTGCGAAAGAGAATAAAAAATTTCCAAAAATTTAATTCTGGGGGATAGTGAGATATTCAAATACTGGAAGAAAGGAAAACGTACATTTCCTTCGCTGTATAAAGTGGCAACGCGTATTTGGCAATCCCAATTCCCAGCCATACGTGGGCAGCAAGAAAATTCTGGGAGGTGCAAGATTTTTGAAGGTCGAAAAATGGCATCAAAAATGGTGGTATGGCGATAAAAACATCATTTTTTGACGTTTCTCGTCAAGCACTATCCATTGGCATCAAAAAATTGCGAAAAAACGAAAAAAAAATTTTAAAAATTGAATTCTGGGGGTATTTTAGTTTCTGGGGTGCATACCCCCCAAACTCCCCCACGCCCAGGTGTGATCCCAGCCCTCAGCTCCATGTGAACGCGTTTTCAGCCGGGCGAGTTTGATTTTGGAGAAAAACCGTCAAAGTGATAATCAAATGGAAAAATATTTTTTTTTAAATTTGATTCCGATTTATTTTTCAGTTATATGTTTGATATAGGTATGATTTTTGTTTGTTTACTGAATAAATACATTGATAAAGTTTGTAGCAAACTGGATAAAATTTGATAAGAAATAAAATCAACATAGTAACATAGCATTGAAGGACTGTGGTCCGTACAAGTCTTTTTTTAAAGGATCACAGTCCGGACCATAGTCCGGTAGTCTTTAAAATTGGGTTTGTAGTCCGGACTATAGTCCGGAAGTCTTTTTTTCCCCGAATTTTGCCTAAGCTACACCCGACGCTTCGGAGACTAATCCAAAACATTTCCAAAGGCAGGTTTACTTCCGCTTATCCTTGAAGACATAGACTTCAACAGCCTGTAACTCGATCAATAATGTCGACCGCCACCTAATTCTTTCAAATATGAACTGCCCACCCCAAACTCAGATAGTAAAATGTACTTGTCGTCACTTTCTGGGACTTTCTGATTTCCTCTTCTTATGCCAGAAGAAATCAAAAGTCTGTTCATTGCGTTACATAACAAAAGAAACCGCATGCATTTATCACTACCTGATACTGATATGTTTATGCTTAGGTAGTTAACTTCGCCCCTTAGCATAAAAAATTTGTAAAGTTGCGTGAAAAACATCTATTATGGCTGCGCTCTAATGTCGCGCGCTCTGATGTCGGCTTATCATATTATTAGGTAAATAAAATACGCAGAGCACAAACATACAACAGGATGATAACATGCAAGGCAATTCAACGGCCGAATAACTAAGATTCAGAATAACGTAACATTTCAAGTTAGATTGAAAAATTCTAAAAGTCACATGGGAGAAAGGTCATGTGCTAATTGACGTGAAAAAAACTGAGAAATCGGCGATTTCGGTTCTTCGACCAGATCGAAAGATAGATAAAACAAAAAGCAGGAAAACGTGAGTGTCACGAACTGTAAGAAAAGCCGAATATTATTCGTCTTGTGATGAGCAGGTTAAATACGAATAGGTTTAGAACGTTGATTAAAAAGCATGAAGAATATGAACCTATATTCTTTACATACGCTTTCTATTGTAAAAATTGGAACTCTTTCATTTTTGATCTTGGGATGCGTTTTACCTGCTAGCTGTAACCACTGATTTAAAAGTATTAATTATTATCTCAATTAATTATACTGCTTCTAAACATTGTACAAAAATTAGAGGACTTAATACATTTTGCTCTCTCTGAGTGAAAAACTAAGCGCCATGCATATACGTTTTCTTGGGGTGGAGGCACACCTGGGCGTAGGGGGGGGGGTTTGAGGGAGTATACACTTCCCGCGAAACCAAAATACCCCCCTCCGAGAATTCAATTTTTGAAATTCTTTTCTCGCAACTTTTTGATGCTATTGGATAGTGTTCGATGAGAAACATTGAAATATGGTGTTTCTCCGCCATACCACCATTTTTAAGGCCAATTTTTGACCTTTGAACAATCTTGCACCTCACCCAGAATTTTGGTGCCGCCCGCCTCTCGGTGGGGAAAGATTTGACCTGTCAGAATGGCAACTGATCATCCTTAAAAAAGCTGCAACCCCACATGGTTGTGGGCTTTGAAGGTCTTGACCCCTACTCCCCCCTTTCCCCCACCGAGAATCTGACAGACCCTTCCAAATCAATAGACCCCTCAGAACTAAATTTCTGGTGCTATTTTTGCCGTTTAGCCCCAACGGAATTCCTTTCTGGATTTGGTCGCTGCTCATGTATGACTGCGGCGACCTAGAATTGCCGATTTTTTTGATGAAAAATTGTACAAAATATGTCTTTAAAGCGTTATTAGCTCACTTTTTAGCTAAAAAGTCTCAAATTTTCGGCGTTTGGCTCCATGTACACATCGTTTTACTGTATTTTGCTCAATTAACTCGATTTTTCGAATTTGTTGAAATCTTTTTTATTCATATCCTAGAAATAACGAGTATTGTCCGAAACGTAAAAAACAGCGGTTTTGACGTGTATCGATCGTGCTTGGCCTAAAAAAGGTTCGTTTTAACAATTTTTGGGACCTGAGTCCCCCCAGAATTCTAATGCTCTATGTTGAACTTGTATGGGATTCACGTCGAACAATTGGCAGTAAGAAAATTTTTCCAACTTCTGAAGACTATTAGCTTTCATAAATCGGTCAAAAAGCAGAAACAAGTGTACAGCGTTTTAACCTGAATTACCAGTACAAAGATGAGAGCATAAGTTCGATAAAGAAATAAAGGACTATTATTTTGCGTCGCTACTTTACAAGCATACGTGGGCAGCAGCAAAATTCTGTGGGGGGTGTAAGATTTTTCAAAGGTAAAAAAATGGCCTTAAAAATGGTGGTATGGTGAAAAAACACTATTTTCAACATTTTTCATCGAGCACTATCCATTGGCATCAAAACATTACGAAAAAAACCAAAAAAATTTCAAAAATTGAATTCTGGGGGTATTCTTGTATATGAGAGGGGGTGTTCGGCCTTCTGGGGATGCATACCCCCAATCCTTCACGCCCAGGTGTGTTTACGAGTATTTAGTGTTCGTTAGCAAGAATCTCAGTGCTGGCTCCAAATAATTCTTAGATATCTTTGATGTCTATGATCAGGTTTTTAGGCTTATGACGAGGATATTTATGCCTGGTTGGAACAGGCTTAGACGATGGGCAGGAAAGCATACTCATCGACCCGCGGATGACTTAGAAATAGGCTTAGGTGTCTAGTGCGACAGTATGCCGTTTTATTGTAAGAACTAAAAAATGATCTGTCAGTCATCGTGTACAGTACAAAATTGCCAATAAAAATAACGAATGGGCGGGACGAGGGGATTGACTTTGTAGCTTAGTGTAAAAGGCCATAGATTCACGCGCAAATGTCGTGTGCTTCTTTAGTCTTAGGCTTGAAGCTTCGCGTGCTTCAATGCCATTTTGCACTTAGCTAGGTGTTGTTTAACGTGCTGAAACTAAAATAGCTGTGATGCTTCTGTTTGATTAAGGAATAAAATTAGCGGCCTATTATATTTACACAGCCTTCTGAAAGGCGTGCAGGCGTCGCTTGTTTTGGTTCTGATGTACGATCTAAAGACTAGCTAGCCTTTCGATAACATTTAATCTACGTGTATGATCATGTTGAAATTTTCTAAATTATAAATTTCTATTACAAAGCCTGATCTATGCAAGCGTCAACTTATTTACCTTGCTGGTATTAAAGCTTCTCTGGTTCTTCTATCAACGCTTAGTAATAAAACGGGCTACCCTAGGGGTACAATAATATACCCAGCTTGCTAAGTGCGTGCACTTAATACGAGATCAAGCCATATCACGATCTTGACGTGCAAACAAGGTGATACCATTGTACCCTCGAAGTTGCGCGTGTTACCACAATACCTATATTTATCGGCTTTGCACCCTTATCGCCCTAATTAGCATAATCCGGCGGATCTGACGTCTATAAATCTGCCCCTTTTCCCGCAAAATAAACCTCGCTTTTGTGCTGCTGAGAAAAAGCCTGATTTTTTAACAGATTCTTTTGATTTTTTGCGCACATAAGTGAATTCTCCCAGTCCCCTTCTTTTCTTTGTCTTTAATAATTCGCAATTCCAAGTAAATCCGCCCTTTTTGACGGATAGGAGCACCTTTCCTTTGTATTTAAATCAAAGTTTGTATTTGATTTTAAGAATACTATGCAAAGGTCAGTCATATCCATATTGGTCGTCTTCAGCGTACTTTTCTCGGCTTAGTTTAGCCTTGTAATTTTTTGTTCTATGGTCTTAATTTTGTATTTTCTTGCTCTAAGGGTCCAGATTCCGATCTCGCACGTGCTCGTTCAGCTGGTCACTAACTTTTTTAAAATTTGTATACTGTATTTTTGTTTCCAGAGCTCGACTCGACTCGTACTACACGGACATGTGGTCGTTTCTCGTATTATTGACCGTGATTGCAACATTCTCAACCGCACACACACATGTCGGTGAGCGCTTAAGAAACTTGTGCAAAAGCAACTGTAACATAGGTCCTTCCACTACCCTATAGCTATAATAGGACACATCTAGAGAGTGCGATTTCATTTTAAAAGATAGAGAATAACAGAAGATTGTGTAGACTTTTTTGATTAACACTCAATATCGAGTTTGTAATGAGCGTGTAAAGTTTCGGTGTAACGTTATAACATAGCGATTATTGGTTGTTTATCTGCAGCTCGATCATAACTTAGTGCATATGCCTCATACAATTTAATGACATAGAATTGTTAAAAATAAAATCTAGCAAAAATAGTATTTTTCTTGTTTTTAGAATTTTGTAATAGTTTTCGCGCAGGAGTGTAAGGTGTGAAAAAATGGGAGTGTAAGGACAGATTTCGTCGCGTTTTTTACCTCTTTCGGTCTGTCAACAACTCCGATTATGATCCCAAAACATTTTTCCGCTAGAAATGTACTAGGTCCCAAGGTCTACCTTTGGCTTACCTGCGAAGTTATACACACAAAATACTGAGTTAGATCCAGGGGTGTAAAGTTCACACACGGAGTTAGATAGCTGCATAAAACAAGTTTTGTCTCAAATTTTCCTGTCAACTTCTCCGCCTTTAGGTCGGGACAAGTTTAATAAAATAAAAATAAAGCATGTTCAGAGGGCTACTCGTCTTAGCAAACCGTGTTTAAAAAACTCAATATACATTTTTTTCTGGTGGTGTAAAGTTCGAAATTAGGTGTAACATTGAACGAAAAAACACTTTTTTTCCTTTTTTATTGGCAAATATCTCAAATCGAATGTAAATATCATGAATATTTTAAATTGAATAAATATGTTAAAATATTTTAAAAGATAAATTGGAATTCTTAAATTACAATTTAAATGCTGTAAACTGGCTTTAACCAAATTTCGCTACACGCGATGGGGAGCTAGGTTAAGATTTTTAAAGTTTACAATTGATTAAGAGTGAAAAATGCGTTTTCGTCTCTTTTTTGTTCGGCTTTCTCTCCATTTAAAAGTCGATTTAAGTAGAACGGACTAAAAATATAGAACTTTCTAAGGAATAAGTGATTCAGTAATTTGTGTTTATTTTCATCAATATTGAGCTTTTTCGAGAGGTGTAAAGTCAAAAATCGGGGGTATTACACGTGTTTCTGTCTTGTTTTTTTCTGCCATCTTCTCTGGTTATGAGTCAGGACATGATCACAGGTCTAAAGATGTACCGATTTTAATTACTGCATTCGTATGCTTGATGCACATAGCTGCAGCCTTTCTATAAAAACGGATTCTTTGCAATTTGAATTACTCATCTTCTTTTATATATTTTTTAATCGGATTTTACTTTCATAATTTTTATTCTGCTCAAACAGAAACTTAGCATGCATGCATGTTTACATTCCAATAATCTTATGGTATTCAGTCTATAAACTTATTGGACAATACGAAATCAAGACAGCTGACTCACACGAAGAACTGTCGTTGAACTTAAACGATCCTTCACATTCGTTTCGTTCTTATTCGTCAGATTCGGTTCGTTTGTTATTGGATCGTATGTTATTGTACAGCGTAAATCGTCAAATTGAAGGACAAATAATCCGATTGGGTTCATCTAAGCCTTGGCTCGGGGCTCCACTCGTTGTCACAATGCGACCCGTGAATAGGTCAGTAATGTCCAGACATGCACAGCATGGGTTTTCTGGCAGGTGATATCAAAAATTTATTGTAAAGTGCCTTTTTGGGCTCAAAAATGATGGATATGCGTCAACAGACAGCATCTTGTGGCATTTCTGACAAAGCTCTTATTCAATTTTTGAAATTTTTTCTCTTTTTTGCATTTATCATGCCAATGGATAGTGCTTGATGTGAAACGTCAAAAATGGTGCTTTTTGCTATAATACTATTTTTAGGGCCATTTTTTGAAATTTGAAAAATCTTGCAACACCCCCTCCCCCTCCAGAATTTTCTTGCTGTTCGCGTATGGTTAAAACCCTTCTCTTACTCCCTCTCTTCCTCTAGAACACGTGGTATGGTAAGGTCTCCGCTTGCTGAGCTTAATTTCTGACATGACGAATTTTAAAATGCAAATGTAGATCGGCTACGCGTACTTCGGCTGATAGTCGTGAAAAACTCGGGTGA